>VXAD01003666.1:1729833-1750727 GCA_013399195.1 Dicrurus megarhynchus | reverse complement strand
GAGGACTTCTCTGGAGGAACACAGCTCACTGGAACCTTTGGATTATTTTGAATGATGCAAAAAAATAGGTCCAGTGACTCTTAAAGCATGATTCTGTTTACTGTCAAAGTAGGAGTCAGGCAGAAGTAAAGCAAGCTTTGCTGCTGTCTTGAGTGGAAGCTTCCCAGACCTGACGCAGAACCAGGAGCAACTCTCAAGTGCTGATTAATGATTTAGTAGAGTAGCCTATATACAACCAAAGTGTGTGTTTATGTATCTATATATTTATAGATATATATACATAGCTACAAAACTGAAATTTTCTTCTTGTTTCATCTTTCTAGTTATAAATGTGCCTTAAATGCTCAGTTGGAAATAACACATAAAATAAAAGCAGCTCAAAATAAGCATCTCTGTATACATCTTATATAATGAGTTTTGGCTGCCTCACGTTGAAGAACTCTGTAAATAGTACTGGTACTTGCTATCAGCTTCACTATGAGACAGGACAGGCAGCAAATTGGAAGGTGATGACAGAGTATATGCAGTGCTGTGGTACTTGTGTTTGTTAACCCAGCTGCAGATAAAATGAGAGCTGGGAAAGACTTAATGGGTTTGATATTTATCCTTAGGGACAATATAGTCCGACTATGAACGTTGTACAAGATATCCTATTCATACTTTTGGCATTTTACCTCACTAATCTACCTCTCTCTCTCCAATGACAGTAGAGTTTCACTGACTACAATTTTCAGTACAGGGTACTTCAATACCAACCACTTTCCTATTCTGTTTATTCAGAAATTGTGACTGTTTGATCTGCCATTTTCATGGCCCTTGATCGTTTTGTCTGTCTAGTCTCTTGCATGTTCACTGTCAAGATATTGGAATAATATTTACCTTTATTAATCATATAGATTAAATCAGAAAAAATTAGCAAGTCAAGAAAAACTACAATATTTTAAAGGACGTGGTAACATATACGTGGCTTCTGCAGAAATAATTCTGAATTACTGCAAGATCCTTTCACTGAAGAGCTAATATCTGATCCTGCTCTATGCTTGTTTCCTTAGTTGCTGACAAGGCTGCCTACCTGATGGGTCTGAACTCAGCAGACCTGCTCAAGGCCCTCTGCTACCCCCGAGTCAAGGTGGGGAATGAATATGTGACCAAGGGCCAAACTGTGCAGCAGGTAAGAGACAAGGGATAATAGAAAAAAAAAATGACTTGAATTAAAAATTTTGAACTTCCTCTTTTGCTGCGGATGGTAGATTTCCTTTAACCTTTTCTTAGGTATACAATTCAGTGGGTGCCCTGGCTAAGTCTGTGTTTGAGAAGATGTTCCTGTGGATGGTCGTTCGCATCAACCAACAGCTGGATACGAAGCAGCCCAGGCAGTACTTCATTGGTGTCCTGGACATTGCCGGCTTCGAGATCTTTGATGTAAGAGGAGGATCTCCATAAATGTTTCCTGGAAGAGGCATTAAGAAATTGGAATAATTTGGGGGATGAGGTTTGCTCTATTTCAATTATGGGTTATTTTTATTTATTGGATAAACCTGCCTTTCCTCTACAAATGGTACCCTTCCGGTTCTCATAGCATCCCACAGTCCTGCAGTGTCCCACAGGCTGCAGATATTTGTAAACGGTTGTTGTTGCATGCAGAAGTGAAAATTGCTTTGAAAACTATTGAACAACTGATAAATAATAGCAGAGAGAGACTTTGAGGAAGTAAAATATGCCTTTTAAAAGTAAGATTTTGTTAATGCTGAAGCCAGATTTCCTCTGAATGCTTGGGAATAGACATGCAATGTACACAAATTCAAACAGATAAAAAGCTGGACTTGGGCTAAGCTCTGCAAATCTTTTCAGAGCTCAGAAATATGTTGAGACACTGCCAGGGCCTAAAAGGGTAGATATATTAGAGGATGGAATATGCCAGTCACCTGTCCAGTTCCAGCACTAGAAGTTCAAGATTCCAATCATGGAGACCCCAATGGGATAAGAATAAAGCCTATTGGAAGACAGAAGGTGTTCCTGGAACTGAAATTCACAAGTAAGTAAATCTTTGGCTTTTGCAGTTCAACAGCCTGGAGCAGCTGTGCATCAACTTCACCAATGAGAAACTGCAACAGTTCTTCAACCACCACATGTTCGTGCTGGAGCAGGAGGAGTACAAGAAGGAGGGAATTGAATGGGAGTTCATTGACTTTGGCATGGACCTGGCTGCCTGCATTGAGCTCATTGAGAAGGTTATTGGCCCCCACACACTTAATAGTTTTTCAGATATAAATGTAAAAAGAATCTTCTATGCTCTAATTAGACCATGCTAACCAGAGGCACTCACATTTAGTGCAGCACCAACCAGGATTTCTTCTGGATTCCAAGCATTTCATGTACATTTGTGTTTGTCTCTTACTTCACTGCCTGAGAGATTCTTTGCATTATACATTGATATATGGAGAAAAAATTTCAGTCTCAGTCACTACTCTGAAGTTCATACTCAAAGGTGTGTGTTTTTTTAATGCATGCTGAGTAAGTCAATACACCGAGCAACCTCCATTTTAACATTTACTAGGAAATTTTCTGTCTCGTTTTAAAGAAAGAGCAGATAGGGAGTTTAAACTCTTCCATATAGCTGAATGCTACTACTTTCACTCATTTTGCTTTCCACTTTCACCTAACATGTACAAAATTAATTTCTACATGTTAGATCTTCATTGCATCACAACGCTGAATCTTCTGGGGGAGCTTGTTTTTGTATAACTGATGACATATTCACTAACAAAATGTCCTTTCTGGAGTAACATAAGATTACACATACTGAGGACGATTTTTTGGTATAAATTTTATCTTCCATTCCTCTTTCTTACATGTAGTGCCTCTGTTTCTTCCTTCCTTCCACACTTTCTTCACATGTTGTTGTTTCTCCCAGCCCATGGGCATCTTCTCCATCCTGGAAGAGGAGTGCATGTTCCCCAAGGCCACTGACACCTCTTTCAAGAACAAGCTCTATGACCAGCACCTGGGCAAGTCCAACAACTTCCAGAAGCCCAAGCCTGCCAAAGGCAAGGCTGAGGCCCACTTCTCCCTGGTGCACTATGCTGGGACAGTGGACTACAACATCACTGGCTGGCTGGAGAAGAACAAAGACCCTCTGAATGAAACTGTTGTGGGGTTGTATCAGAAATCATCCTTGAAGACATTGGCCTTACTCTTTGCATCTGCTGGTGGGGCAGAAGCAGGTGATTTCTTTGAAATCAGTTCTAATACAATTTACAGAAAAAGAAATTAGAATCTTGTAATAATAATTTGCAATAATATTTACGTTTCTAAAATCGAAAACCCAAATCCTCATCTCTTTTTGTATCTCAGTCTAATAAAGGATATTACAACTCCCTAGAGACCTTAGTAGATCTGTAGGTTTTAGAACGAGACAGCTGTACTACAGCATTAACCCAGTCTAGCTGAGAAATCAGATTTCTTTAATCTGGGCCATTCCCTAATACTTCAGGGAATACAATCAAATGTATCAACATGCTGCTAAATTTATGCATACCCTTCGGTGTAAGGATATGTAAACACTGCATTTGGTGTATTTACTAACTATTAATTTAGTTCCTCAAATACCTTTCTATGCAAAATGTTACATTTTATTTCCTGACCGCATTTTCTAAATTTCAGCCTGACGTCACTAGATTCCCTTCTACTGTCGTCTGAAAAATTCAAGTCTCTTTTTGTAACTTTAACCACTGTATGCATTTGCAAATTTTGATCATATTATTATTTTTGTTAGACTTCTTAAGATGAACACGCAAGGTTTTTCAGATTCTGTGTGCTTTTTTTGTTCACTTCTTTATAAAAAATTTATTACTTTTTAGAGAGCAGTGGTGGCGGTGGCAAGAAGGGCGCCAAGAAGAAGGGTTCTTCTTTCCAGACTGTTTCAGCTCTCTTCCGGGTACTGTAGAATAATCATTCTAAACTTAGCACATTATGAAAAGAAAAACAGAAAATTCAATTCAGAAAAGCTTTAGATTGATCTAATATATCTTTGTGTTCAGAAAGGGTGAAATAATTTGCTTCTAGTAAAGAGGAATTCTTACTGAATCTTGGGAAATATTCTTTCAGAACTGCCCAAAAGTTCTGTTAAAAAAAATTTACTGACTATTGGTTTATTTTAATGTTTTTATCTCCACTTAGTATTGAGATTGTGTAAGTGGCACTTTTAAACCCAAGGTTTTGTTCTTGCTCCTAAGGAAAATTTAAACAAGCTGATGGCTAACTTGAGAAGCACTCACCCCCATTTTGTGCGGTGCCTTATTCCTAATGAAACAAAAACACCTGGTAAGTTGTTAAAGTTCAGAGGTGTGATATATCTGATCTTCTCTGTGCAGTAAAATGAAATACAATTTCATTCTGTGATTTATTAGGTGCCATGGAGCATGAGCTGGTGCTTCACCAGCTGCGCTGTAACGGCGTGCTGGAAGGGATCAGGATTTGCAGGAAAGGGTTCCCCAGCAGAATCCTCTATGCTGACTTCAAACAGAGGTCAGATTATGTCATCACCACCCACCATATCCACAAATGCTGAATAATTTTCATTTCCTAATTGTTTTAAATACTGTGGGAGTTATGGGAGAGGTTCACTGTACATACCTTTAGGCATACAAAAGTCAATTGTCCAAGTTAGTCATCCAGTTTCTTTCTATAGCTATTGAGAAAAACAGACATTTTAAAAGGGCTGTTATTTATTCCTGTTCTTTATTCATATTCTGGTATGAGATAAAGTATTTTTTAACTATCCAGAAATTAAATTGACTACCTTAGACTTAGGGACCTGGAGAACAAAGCAAGATGACTTTCACCTGTCATCACAGATGAGAATAAAGATACTAAAAGACATTCTAGACTAACTTGTTGGAAAAGCAAATACAATGAAAGTATCTTGCTTCTTTTTCTATATCAGCTGGAAAATACTCAGATAGTATGTACTGCCACTATTTAGGACTGAGATTTGCTTCTCCTTGCCACATATTTTGTTCTAGTGCATAAAGTTCTTATTTAGAAATAAGGCATTTAGATAACATGGCATGTGAAATATGTCAGCAGTTACCCACAGAAATCAGTACATATTCTGTGTCAAAAATCTTTGGATTAAGGGAAATGCTCAGTTTTCTCTAAAAACATATCTACCCATGAAAGCATGATTTTTGTATAAAGAAGAGTTCAGATTTATTCACCTGTCTTCCAGTCTTGATCCCCCAAGAGAAAATCTTAACAATGGCATTGGTTGCTACAGGTTTGATTGAGCTTTCAGGAGTCTGACCTTCTCCATATTCTATTTCCTGCCACAGATACAAGGTGCTTAATGCCAGTGCCATCCCCGAGGGACAGTTCATCGACAGCAAGAAGGCTTCTGAGAAGCTCCTTGGGTCAATCGATGTGGACCACACCCAGTACAAATTTGGACACACCAAGGTACAAACCCCCCCATTCAGTGTCTGCCTGGGCTTTGCTCTACCTGACAGTGATGTGCTGCAACATTCCCTCTCTCAAGGTGTTCTTCAAAGCTGGGCTGCTGGGACTCCTGGAGGAGATGAGGGATGAGAAGCTGGCACAGCTCATCACCCGCACCCAGGCCATGTGCCGGGGTTACCTGATGAGGGTGGAGTTCAAGAAAATGATGGAGAGGAGGTAGATATTTACTTGGCCTGCTGGGCCAATCCTTATCAAATACTAATGATGTGAACAAAACTGAAAAGAAGCTGCTTTACAAAAAATCTCATCTATTTCTCATTAATTCAGTTTGCCGATATGGAAGTATATCCTGAAAATAGATGAAGCAGTATAAAATCCCAATTTAAGGAAACAAATAAAATTTTTTAACACTTTGTACTAATTTTTGCTGAATTCATTAAATGGTTACATTTTATATATATATCCAGAAACTCGATATCTAGTCTACGCTAATTATTTTAGGTGACTGCTGAAATAAAAAGAGAGAAACACATATTTCTATCACAAGAGAAGTATCCTCTTCCCTTTGATAACTTTCATAAAAGCAATCAAGTCAACTTATAGAAGTGTTCCTTTTCATTGGTCAAGAAAGTGAGCCTAACACCTGGACTCCAAAACTGTCCATACAGGTTGATTCTCTATGTAGCACTAGAAGGTTTTCTGCAGAAATACATATATTATATATAAAATGCGATCTAAATATTATTAAAAATATATATTTAATAATACATGCTAAATATTTTATACATAGTTATCCAGAACTATATATATACTATATACTATATATAGATACCTTATATATATATACACAACTAAAAAGTATTATGTGTAGAATTTCATGTTATACATATTAATATATACTGTTAAATCGGTTTTATAGATTTTAAAATATGGACCAAAATATGTTTTGTTATTACCTTTCAGGGAGTCCATTTTCTGCATCCAGTACAATATTCGTTCATTCATGAATGTCAAACACTGGCCATGGATGAAGCTCTTCTTCAAGATCAAGCCCTTGCTGAAGAGTGCAGAGTCTGAGAAGGAAATGGCCAACATGAAGGAGGAGTTTGAGAAAACCAAGGAAGAGCTTGCAAAGTCCGAGGCAAAGCGGAAGGAGCTGGAGGAGAAAATGGTGGCCCTGGTGCAGGAGAAAAATGACCTGCAGCTCCAAGTACAGGCAGTGAGTATTGCTAAAGTTTTTGACTTGTAATATCCGATATAAAATCATCCAAAATGTCTCAGTAAAGACATATTATCCCAAAATAGTGCTAGAAACATCCCTGTGAAACAGTGACCTTATCACAAAATTATGGCAAAGCTAAACATCTAATTCATGCTCAGAAAATCTCTAGTGAAGAGTTGAACAGGAATTTCTCAGAAGAATGTTTGAGGGTTTAACATTCAGGTTTTAAAACACTGTATCCTAAAAAATGTGCCTACATGGCTCTCTGCAGTAGACCTCTACACCAGAGATCTATTACTATTTCCAGTCCACAAAAATGCAATAGAAGAATAGTTATTAAAAGATGCGATGAACAACGGCTCTATCATCAAATTAACGTTACAGTTGAATGAAGAGTTAAAGACTTCAAAAATGTGTGATGATATTTTCCTTCATTTTAGGGGATGGAGGTAGTCTAAAACAGAAAATGTTATATTATTGAGTTTTACCAACAAAGCATCTTTGAGAATATTATGTTGTTCCTTGAAAATCAATAAGAAAATTTAATTAATTGAAAACTGTTTTGTTTAAATGAATCATGTAGGAAGCTGATGGTTTGGCTGATGCTGAGGAAAGGTGTGACCAGCTCATCAAAACCAAAATCCAGCTGGAAGCCAAAATTAAGGAGCTGACAGAGAGAGCAGAAGAAGAAGAAGAGATGAATGCTGAGCTGACAGCCAAGAAGAGGAAACTGGAGGATGAATGTTCAGAGCTGAAGAAAGATATTGATGACCTTGAGCTAACACTGGCCAAGGTGGAGAAGGAAAAACACGCCACTGAAAACAAGGTATGAGGTAGAACCTGTCACTTGCACTCCAGAAAAGAGCCCTGTGCTATTACAGGACTTCTGTAGCTACTTCCTTTATTTACACTTGCTCCCTTCTTCCTAAAGGTGAAAAACCTGACTGAGGAGATGGCAGCTCTGGATGAGACCATTGCCAAGCTGACAAAAGAGAAGAAAGCCCTCCAAGAGGCCCATCAGCAAACCCTGGATGACCTGCAGGCAGAAGAGGACAAAGTCAATACACTGACCAAAGCCAAGACCAAGCTGGAACAGCAAGTGGACGATGTAAGCACAGAGATGTAGAGCAGGAACAGGACAGGTATGGAGTCTGACCTGGCTGGTAGAGCACTGAAGGTCTTGTTGTGTTTAGCTGGAAGGGTCCCTGGAGCAAGAGAAGAAACTGCGCATGGACCTGGAGAGAGCTAAGAGGAAACTGGAAGGAGACCTGAAGCTGGCCCAAGACAGCATCATGGATTTGGAGAATGATAAGCAGCAGCTGGATGAGAAACTGAAGAAGTAAGTGTGGCTCTGGGGCACCTGAGTGCTGGGCTGCAGCACTTGTGTTTTTCCTTTGAGCTCTAACACGGTTCACGTTGCCCAAAGGAAAGACTTTGAAATCAGCCAGATCCAGAGCAAAACTGAGGATGAACAAGCCCTGGGCATGCAACTTCAGAAGAAGATCAAGGAGCTGCAGGCAAGTCTCAGTTCCTTCCCCTCCCTTGCTCAGGCTCAGCTCAGGCAGGTGGAGGGCGCAGGTGTGAAGGGTCCCTCCTGTTCTCCAGGCCCGTATTGAGGAGCTGGAGGAGGAGATTGAGGCAGAGCGAACCTCTCGCGCTAAAGCAGAGAAGCATCGGGCTGACCTGTCGAGGGAGCTGGAGGAGATCAGCGAGCGCCTGGAAGAAGCAGGAGGGGCAACTGCAGCTCAGATTGAGATGAACAAGAAGCGTGAGGCAGAATTCCAGAAGATGCGCCGTGACCTGGAAGAGGCCACGCTGCAGCACGAAGCCACGGCTGCCGCCCTGCGCAAGAAGCACGCGGACAGCACGGCTGAGCTGGGCGAGCAGATCGACAACCTGCAACGCGTGAAGCAGAAGCTGGAGAAGGAGAAGAGTGAGCTGAAGATGGAGATTGATGACCTGGCCAGTAACATGGAGTCTGTCTCCAAAGCTAAGGTACACAAATATTTCTTCTCATCAATTCAAACATAATCAAGTAGTTATATTTTAACATAGAAATTTTAGTTAGTCAGTCATACTTTGGAATGAATGATTGCACTTTGCAACTTGAATGTTTGATTAAACACTTCAGTATTATTTTAATAATTTTTGTATCCTTTGCATGAGAGCTTCAAAAATCTTCAACTGTAACACCTAACCTAAAATACTCCAGGGTCTCGTTTCTTCATTTAGAATATTACAAAATGAGAGGCACTGACCCTATTGCTTTTTAGTTGTTTCTAAAATAGAAATTTCTCTTAGAATAGAAATTGCTCTTTCCTTTTTATTCCTATTTTTCTTTTCCTTCCTTTAATACTTCAGTGATATAATCTCTAAGAGACAAACAGAATTTTAAATTAATTCTTCATTTTACAGTGTCCCATCATTCTTGTTATTTATTGAAAATATATTAGTGTACTTTAATAAATTATAGAATCATGGAATAGTTTGAGTTTGAAGGAACCTTAGAGATCATCTCATTTCATCCCCCCTGCAATGGGCAGGGAATATACAAACATTGGAACCAGGGACACGAACTTCATAGAAATATATATCAGTTAACTGAGAAATTTTGGCTTCTGAATCATTCTTTTTTCCTTCATAATATTTCAGATTCTCACTAATTATGAGTTGAACCACCAATCATCTTCTGTTCTTCATGCAAACAGGCAAATCTGGAGAAGATGTGTCGCTCCCTAGAAGACCAGCTCAGTGAGATTAAGACAAAGGAGGAGGAACAGCAGCGCATAATTAATGACCTTAGTACTCAGAGAGCTCGACTACAAACAGAATCTGGTAAGACATTTGTGTTTTTAAGAGAATACTGTATATTACCTGTGTCCTTTAAAAAAAGTCTTGGAGGTCTTGGAGGATTGAACATGAACTAAGTCGAACCTGAGCCAAAAATGTGGTTTTGTGATGAAGATGGCCGACAGAAGTCTGAGAGAATCATGAGTTGCATTAGGAGAAGCATTGCCAGGGGGTTAGCAGAGAGTGATCGCTCTCCCTACTCAGCACACATGAGGCCATGCCTGGATTGCTTGGCCTTGTTAAACCTCCTGAGATTCCCATGGGCTATAATCTCTCTGGATGGCGCTGCAGTACTCATTCTGTAAACTCAAGGCTTAATGCAAACACGGAGTAAGGCTATTTGGATTTTACATGACAGGTCATTTCTAGCCTCTAAGATAAATGTGGGTAGATATCAGTGATTAGGAATCCATGAAAGAAGTAAAATTTTGTTTAACTCAAAATATTTTTATGTGGGCATTTATTATCAAGATTAACATTTTTACGTAAGTCATAACAAGGTTTTTTTACTCCTCTGAACTCTCCCAGGTGAATATTCACGCCAGGTAGATGAGAAAGATGCTCTGATTTCTCAGCTCTCAAGAGGCAAACAGGCTTTCACCCAGCAGATTGAGGAACTCAAAAGGCATCTAGAGGAAGAGATAAAGGTAAGAAGGCTGTCCAAATTCTGAGTTGTCCATTGGATTCCCTCTGTCTAGGAGGAGCTTCAGATACATATGAAATTACCGAATCAACAAGATGAAAGGGAGGAAAAAACCACTTGTGTAATGGAGTACAAGCCTTCCCATACCAGTTTTGTTCCCCTTTCCCTGCAGTCTATATATTGATTACTTTGCATATTTCCAGACCTTCCATTTTCATTCAGTAGCTTGCCATTACTCGTAGCAGAATCAGTGCCCATCAGCATTTCAGTCAGGAGATTTCCAAGGATATTTCCATTCATTGTCACATTGCTCTTCTTCCCACAGGCCAAGAATGCCCTGGCCCACGCCCTGCAGTCTGCTCGCCACGACTGTGACTTGCTCCGGGAACAATATGAGGAGGAGCAGGAGGCCAAGGGGGAGCTGCAGCGTGCCCTGTCCAAGGCCAACAGCGAAGTGGCCCAGTGGAGAACCAAATACGAGACGGACGCGATTCAGCGCACGGAGGAGCTCGAGGAGGCCAAGTACGTGGGAAGCAGGATGGCAAATGATGGGAGAAACTGGTCAAGGGGAATTGGAGTCTCCAAGAGTAGCTTAAGACAAGAGTGGGATGAAGGAAAGGATATATTGTCTTTCTAAAAAAAGGGGAGAGAGGGAGGGAGAGAAAAAGTGTAGATTGGAAGGGAAAACAGGCTTTAGGGCTAGAAATGCTAAGACAGGCCTAATACTCCATAAGTAATAAGACACAGAAGTAATAGATCTTGCTGGCTGCATGCACTCGTGGACAAGAAAGAGCACTGTGGAAAGCACTTGGATCAAAACCTCCAAAGTAACCAACTCATGACAGTATAGAACTGATACTCTACCATGGTACTGTGCTTCTCTCCTCCCAGGAAGAAGTTGGCACAGCGCCTGCAGGATGCAGAGGAACATGTTGAGGCTGTCAACGCCAAATGTGCCTCCCTGGAAAAGACAAAGCAGAGGCTGCAGAATGAAGTGGAGGACCTGATGATTGATGTGGAGAGATCCAATGCTGCCTGCGCTGCTCTGGATAAGAAGCAGAAGAACTTTGACAAGGTCTTTTGGCCTCCAGCACCAGGACTCCTGGCTTGAGCATCCCCCCTGGGATTGCCACATCCCTACTCACACCCCATTTCTCTTCAGATCCTGGCAGAATGGAAGCAGAAGTATGAGGAAACGCAGGCTGAGCTGGAGGCCTCGCAGAAGGAGTCGCGCTCTCTCAGCACGGAGCTGTTCAAGATGAAGAATGCCTATGAGGAGTCCTTGGACCACCTGGAAACAATGAAGCGGGAGAACAAGAACCTGCAGCGTAAGTCCCTGGCCCTCTGCTCCTCACTGGGCTTTCTCACTATCAGCCATTACCACCATTCTCCACAGGTCTGTGCCTGCAGGTCTGTGAAGGTGCCTGTCACCTTGGTGGGACAGGGCCCTTCCCATTCTGCTCTGTGCCTGACCATGCCATTGCTCTTTGTTTCCACAGAGGAGATTTCTGACCTCACGGAGCAGATCGCTGAGCAAGGAAAGGCAATTCATGAGCTGGAGAAAGTCAAGAAGCAGGTTGAGCAGGAGAAATCTGAAATCCAGGCTGCTCTGGAGGAAGCTGAGGTACACAGCAATATTTATTGCTCTCTTACGTGTCTTGGATCTCTATCTTGTTTATCTCATTCCCAGACAAAAAGGAGAAGAGGTTTTAGAAAAGTAGAGATATTATCTAAACATAGCACTCTTTTTTACTCAGAGCTTCAGGTTCAACATTTGTCACATGAAGAGTATTATTATTTTTTCTTGTCCAGGCCTCCCTGGAACACGAGGAGGGGAAGATCCTGCGCCTGCAGCTTGAGCTCAATCAGGTGAAGTCTGAGATTGACAGGAAGATAGCAGAGAAAGATGAGGAGATAGAACAGATGAAGAGAAACCACCTCCGAGTCGTGGACTCCATGCAGAGCACCCTGGATGCTGAGATCAGGAGCAGGAATGAAGCCCTGAGGCTGAAGAAGAAGATGGAGGGAGACCTGAATGAAATAGAAATCCAGCTGAGCCATGCCAACCGCCAGGCTGCAGAGGCCCAAAAGAACCTGAGAAACACCCAGGCAGTGCTCAAGGTCTGTTGAACAGAAATTGCCTACAGAGAAATATCTTAGTTGATACTTTCAGTCCACAACAGCTCTAAATATGCTTATAATTTCTTTCAATGTCTCTGCAGGACACCCAGATCCATTTGGACGATGCTCTCAGGTCACAGGAGGACCTGAAGGAGCAGGTGGCCATGGTGGAGCGCAGAGCAAACCTGCTGCAGGCTGAAATTGAGGAGCTGCGGGCAGCCCTGGAGCAGACAGAGCGGTCGAGGAAAGTGGCTGAGCAGGAGTTAATGGACGCCAGTGAGCGTGTGCAGCTCCTCCACAGCCAGGTGAGGTCATTTGGTGAGAAATGTCGTTCTTGGTAACTGGGAGAACACTTTTATGCTTTATTCCAGTCACCATTGGAGTCACCATAGGAGGAAGACAGTCCTTTTTTCTGAAGTATTCATCGTGTTACTAAAAGAGATCCCTGCTGAAAAAATGTGTGCACTGGTTGATTTCCCACGCTGCATACAATGACACCCATGCTTCTACCTTACTTGCATCCTCAGACACTTTATCACAGGGACATGCCAGGTTCTCTGAGCAGTCAGGGAATGGAACTTTGAGACCACAGCAACACTCATTCCTTGTCAGCTGAAATGTAGCACTGAGGAATCCTCGTGTACTCTTTTACTAGCAAGAAAGTGGGGATGAACTCCTGGCTCTGATTTAGCATTTATCAAGCAGAGTTTGACATGAGCTATGTGTCATAACAACCGTTGAGCAGTCAAGTGCTAAAATCTGTGGAAAGTGTGCAGTTTCAAGTGATGAAACGATTCTGGAAGGGAATCATCCTATCTACATTCAAAATTTTTCCTCTTTTCAGTTGTTGATAGTGGATTCCTCTTCACTAATGCAAAGAGGAAGCATTTCATTGACTTTTCCCTAACTCTATTTTTGTTACTTTCCTGTGCCAGCCTTGGTGGATGAGATGTGGTACAGATTATATTTCTGAGCACTTTTTCAAATTAATGAAATTAATTGTTAGAGAAAAAAAACCAAAACAAAATGTTTTTTCTTGGTGATAAGAAATTTTACTAAAAAAATTTCTGGTATTGATTTTTCACATAATTATGTCTTAAAATATTGAAAATCCTGTAATGTTCTTGATTTCAAATAATGAACTTACAAAAACAAACCTCTAATGATGCTCAACAGAACACCAGCTTGATCAACACCAAGAAGAAGCTGGAAATAGACATTGCCCAGATCCAGAGTGAAATGGAGGATACCATCCAGGAAGCCCGCAATGCTGAGGAGAAGGCCAAGAAGGCCATCACAGATGTGAGTTGGGTGCTCCTGGCATTGCTGACAGCGAATGTACTCTTCCCAAAATATCTGCAGCCCCAAAATGGCTTTGACCCTTTGCTCTGAGCAGGCGGCCATGATGGCAGAAGAGCTGAAGAAGGAGCAGGACACCAGTGCCCACCTGGAGAGGATGAAGAAGAACCTGGACCAGACCGTGAAGGACCTGCAGCACCGTCTGGATGAGGCCGAGCAGCTGGCACTGAAGGGAGGGAAGAAGCAGATCCAGAAGCTGGAGGCCAGGGTGTGTAGGGCTGGGGTTGTGCGTGAGTGAGGCTGTCCTTGGAGAGACATTGCCAGGGAAGCTGCAGGGATGGGCTTGTCCTTGCAGGTGCGGGAGCTGGAAGGGGAGGTTGATGCTGAGCAGAAGCGCAGCGCTGAAGCCGTGAAGGGTGTGCGCAAGTACGAGCGCAGGGTGAAGGAACTGACCTACCAGGTAAGGCAGGAGGTTTCTTTGTGTTGATACATTCTTATTCCCAGAACCCAAAATACAGCCCTGAGGGATTTCTCTCTGTCCTGAGTCACACATAGAAAAAGGAGAATAATGAAAGCACCAGAAGATTACTATCTTTCTGGTCATGTTAGGAAGATCCAGCTTATCACTTCTGTCTTACTGGTCAGCAATGTCAATTAGAAATGTAACTCTCTATTTCATGTAGAGGAGGGTAAAAGAGATGCTCCTCTATTTTGTCATTCTCTTTAGTCTGAGGAAGACAGGAAAAATGTTCTCAGGCTGCAGGATCTGGTGGACAAACTGCAAACTAAGGTGAAAGCTTACAAGAGACAAGCTGAGGAGGCTGTGAGTATCACTGTGTTCAATCAGTCTTTATCAAGGTGGAAGTGGAATTCTGTGTTGATGTTGTACCCTGTGTAGCTCTGTTTGAATGCAGGTCAACATTGTGGTAGTAGGTCTCTGCTTCCTTTCACTTGCTTTATTTCATATTTTCACCTAGCAGAAAAAAAAATCACCCTCAAAAATTGTAATATATCATTTTAAAGCAGTGAATAACAGAAAGATGATTTAATGGCAATAACTGTAATTATCTATTATTATTCAAAAATTCCAAAGTGCACTAGCACTTCATATCCAGAGCTGGACTTTTGGTATGTCTTACTGACCATTTAAATATTTAGCTTGGATTCCCCCTAGAAATATTAAAGATAATTACATACTAATTCATAACCTTAGGGGTTAATCTTTTTTTTAATTATTCAAAGTGAAAATGCCACAGCACGTACAGGGCAGTGTTACAGTAGAATTGTTTTAAAACCTATTTTATGTTTCTTCCTATCCCCAGGAGGAGCTGTCCAACGTCAACCTGTCCAAATTCCGCAAGATCCAGCACGAGCTGGAGGAGGCCGAGGAGCGGGCTGACATTGCAGAGTCACAGGTCAACAAGCTCCGAGCGAAGAGCCGGGAAATGGGCAAGAAGGCAGAAAGTGAAGAGTAAATGCCTCCCATGCCATGAAGTGAGAGAATTGCACAAAATGTGACATTCTATCACTTTTGTTTTGTAATCACTGCTTTGTCCTTAATTAATCTGTAGATGAGTAATGCCTACATAATAAAAATTGTAGAGCTTATGCCATGTAAATAATGAGAAGTTGAGTGTTGCGTTTCAATCATTACCCTGAATTCTTCTTGGGTTTACATTTTTCATTGCTTACTTAAACTTATTTATTCAATTAAAAATCTTGTTTCAGGTATTTTCAAAGTGTTTCGGCCACTTTTAAAGTGGTCTAATCAGACATCCTGCTTTGTTCTCACCAGGAAATTTCATCTAGTATTTCCTTAGCTGAGAACATCATTATTTCTCTGAAAAATAATGTAATTATCCCTTATTACTATTGCTTTAGGAATACAATAGATATTATCTAAAATGTTCTGCCCAAAGAATAAGAACTTACTACGCCTTCCTTCCTAATCCCGTTTAATCTTTGATTATTCCTTTCATTCTTGTGTCTTCTTTGCAAGAAGATCTTATTTCAAGTTAAACTTCTTCAATCGTTCAAGCCACTTTGGAAGATAATTTAGAGAACATTCAAACCTAAAATGAGATTTACTTTCAACTTTCGTTCATGAAAGTGATGTGCAAACCAACATTCCCAGGGCAGCATAACCAGCAGTGTGATATAGTCAGTCAGCCATTGTCTATATTCTGTTTGCAAAACTATCCTGAATCTTCTAAACTGCTCAGGCAGACACTTACCTCCTGTGAAGTCTCCAGCATAATCCTGATAACTCTGCCCAACATGTCCTCACTGAAAATGTGGGTTTTAATTCTTTGTGGATATCAGCAAACATGAGAGAAACCCATGATCACCTCTTAAAAACCACATTGATCGCTCAGTGTCGTTTCAAGCAAATGCACCCCAAGCGATCTATCAACAAGAACCTGGGTTACTCTCATCTCCTGGGATGGGCTGTAACATCAGCGACACCTTCTACTAGACCAGGTTGCTCCAAGCCCCATCCAGCCTGGCCTTGAACACTTCCAGGGATGGGACAGCCACAGCTTCTCTGGGCACCCTGTGGCAGGGCCTCACCACCCTCACAGGGAAGACCTTTTTCCTAATATCTGATCTAAACCTCCTCTCTCTCAGTGGGAAGCCATTCCCCTTTGCCCTGTCACTCCAGGCCCTTGTAAAAAGTCCCTCTCCAGCTCTCCTGGAGCCCATTTAGGCACCAGGAGGGACGCTGAGGTCTCTCTGGAGCCTTCTCTTCTTGAGGTGAACACCTCCAGCTGTCCCAGCCTGGCTTCGGAGCAGAGGGGCTCCAGCCCTGGGAGAATCTCTGTGGCCTCTTCTGGACTGGCTCCAGTAGCTCCACATCCTCCCTGTGCTGGGCCCCAGGGCTGGGGCAGCTCTGCAGGTGGGGTCTCACCTGAGCACAGGGGCAGAGGGGCAGAATCCCCCCTGCCCTTCCCTGGTTCCCACGCTGGGGGATCAGCCGAGCACAAAGGGGGATTCTGGGTTCCAGCAGGGAATTGGGCTTCTTGTCAACCAACATCCCCATGTCCTTCTCCTCAGGACTGCCGTTGATTCATTCCTCCTGCAGCCTGTAGGTGTGCCTGGGAAGGCAGTTTGTGCATACATACAGATCTCTGTGTGTATATATACATACACATACACAGATACATATTTATATATGCATACACACACTCATATAATTTCCAAAGCTATTTTTTTGAGCAGCGATCCAATTACGTGAAAATTTGTGTTATTCTTTCATCATTGATGTATAATCAAGGTCAAAAGCAGTCACTCTTTTTAGCATTCAGTTTCAAGGCTTTGATAAATACTTTGCAGCTTTACAGGACAGCTTGCCCTGATTGGATTCCTAGTTGAGTGTCATGACATCTCCAAGAATGTTCCCAGAGTCACATGTCAGACACCTGAGAAAAGATGTCTGTGGGACTGATTGCCACCTGTGTAAAGGATTGCTACCCAGTTCCTTTTGGAGAAAGAAAAACTTGACAAATCAGCATGCAACTTTTGTACCACACAGATAGTCCTGTTCAAATGTATGCCTCTGACACCCTCTTATCTGCCAAGGAACTGTTCAGGTTTTTGGGGTCCCACTTCCTACTTTTTTATGATGTTTTTTTTCCTGCCTCTGAGTCAAGCAGATAATCTCTTTCAGGGAGTGCGTGGATTTCTAACCAGAGCACAGCTGTGCAATTCCCCCACAGGGTGTACACACATGTTCTGTGTAAATGTCAGGCTGGGAACACACCTGCAGTCTTGGCACTGAGGGCCTGGAGCTGCAGCAACCATGTCACTCTCAGGTTAACTGATCCAGCATATTATATTGTCCCCCAAAATCCTGAGCTTGCTGAATTGCTGTTACAAAACTATCCAGGAGTTCCTTCAAAATACTTTATTTGGAAAGACAGGGAAGGTAGCTAAAAAGCATTGGTGCAAGGCCTTGCCTGTTAAATGTGGAAGAAAAGGACAGTATGGAGTTTTCTGTTTTGAAAACTAGAGAAGTATAGCACATTTCACAAACGTCACCCTTTCCCATACCCATCCTCCCAGGTATTTTCATAGCAAGGAAAGCAGCAGTCCTTGCAGCAGCTGGCTTCAGCTTGGCTCCAAGCCTCAGAGAGCAGCTCTGGGCTGGACGACTGTTCAGGTAGTGGTGAGTGGCCATGGGAAGAGAAGAGCCCTGATGGGAGCCCAGTGACCCAGCTCTGCACGTGGCTGCTGGCAAGACTGCAGGTGAAAGGTGAGGCTGCCGTGGGCAGTCAGGAGGCAAAAGGGAGAAGCAACCTCGCTGTGATGGAAGTTCACTTCTCCACACTGCATTTACTGCCTGCTTTGAAACAGCTCAAGCAAAGCACAGTGTTGATGTCCCAGATATAGAACATATTTTACAAAAAGCAGAGGAGTCCTTAGCACCAGGCAAGGTCCCTGATGCCCTGGTAGTCCCTCCTCAGCACACAACGAGGGCTGTTTCGTAACCTGCTAGCAGGTTCTGGGCAGAAGGACAGCAAGGGTAGAGGGGACATTACTGAGTAGGGCTGTGAGGTTCATCAGGGACAAAGAGGATCTCAGGTCCTTTGAGGGCAGTGCAGGAGGGTGTGCTGGGCCCCAGTGCAATATAACATAACATATAATATAACATAAATAGAGCTGCTGGACTGGGCTTCTCCCCAGGCTGCTCCTGGGATTTGCTTCAGATCAAGCCACTTTGGACACTCAGACACCATCCCCAGGGACACTTACATGCCTGCAGCAGGATTATCAGCCTGTCCTTGCCCAGGATCACTTCTCAAAACTAGCTTATATAACATCACAGATACAGACTTAGCTTCTTTAAGAAAGGTGATAAACCTTCTCACATGGCTTACAGATATTCATTAAGACACTACCAGCTGGTTCTCCCACCCATCCACATATCTTTGATTCTCCACTAAGTTTGTGGAATAGCACTTCCCTTTACAAATGCTGTTTTTCTCAATATGTTTAATTATCGCTGCGTTCTCAAATTCTAATCATTATTAACTTCTACTTTTTCCTAGTATTGGCACTGGATTGTTTACAGGGACCTGCACACTCCAGAAAAAAACAGGAGCAGGGCCAGCCCTCAGCCTGCCAAGAAAAGCCCCATCTGGGGCACCAGGCACTGCCAGAAGCTGTCCCCAGGCACAGGCAGCTCAATTACAGCTGCTTGCTCTGTGGCAGAACAGGGGCTGGGGGATCTTTTGGCATGTGCCAAAGGTTCTGCTGCAGATCTGGGGATGGAGGTGACAGAGAGGCACATCTAACAGCATAACATCCCAATGGCAGGGTGTGATTTTGGGTGCTGGGAGCACACAGGGCTCCACAGCCCCCTCTCTCCACCTGCACGCTGCCCACAAAACCCATTCCCCAAGGGCCACTTCCAGCTTTCCAAACCCATCAGCAGATTCACACAGCTGCTGTTTAAAAATAAAATAAAATAAAAATAATAAAAAAAACCCACTGGAGAAATAGTTCTTTTTGGTTTTTTTTAATCAAACCAGGTCTTGAGACTGTTAAAATGTAAAAAGTGCCTGCAATTCTGCTGCTGCAACCAGCACAGTTAATTTAAATGTTTGATACACAGCAATTGACCAAAGAAAAATGCAATAAAAATATTATCTCCACATCTGAGTGGTGTCATTGTCTCTTCAGAGTGTGTCTGTGCTCACACTTCAGGTCAGACTGGAAAAGATTGTCAATGACTCCCATTTAAAAAAAAAAAAAAAAGTAATACAAGCATTGAAAAACATTCCAGAAACTACTCAAAAAATGAGAGAAAAGGCCTAAATAGGGTGCCTCTCAACACTGCAGGAATCCATCTCCTATAGCAGAATCCAGTTCAGATGCCTTTGCTTCCTAGTGTAACTGAATCACAGGCACCCCGAAGAGAATCCAAAACAAACAGCCACGAGAAGTGTGTAAATGCACCAAGGATGTTACCCAACGTGAAGCAATGACAACAATGCATCTGACAATCCATCTCTTCCCACAGAGGAAACTGGGTCATTCCACAGAAAGGTGGTTAGATTTCAGGGCCCCTGAAGTTTAAATAATTTTCTGACAAATGTTTCTTCTGCCTTAAAATAAAGAAAAAACGAGGTAATGATGACAGATCTACTTTGCCACCTCACCCCCTGCACAAAATTATCTTGTGGTAAGAGTATTTTCCCAAGCTGTGAGACACCTGCACTCAATTCTTACTGTTACCTGGGGAATGCAGATCCCAGGCTCCCTTTCCTGTAGTTGTGTGGCTCTCAGCAAGCTCACAGCACAGGCCCACATGGGAACAGATGAACATTCTCAACATTCCTGCTGCAATTCTAATCTCTGAGAAAAAAAAAATAAAGGAAAAAAGGTAGTCTCTGGGATGACTTTGCAACCTACTGTTCAGGAAATCTATCTGTTCAGCTGTGTGTGTTAAACCTCATTCAAAGGCCTCCTTGTATATTTTATAGCAGCTTTAAAGCAGCTGCTGATTGAATAGCATAAGTGGACATCTCTGTGGTGGTGATTCTACAGAGCTGTGGTTATCTCTGGCTTTCAGAGAAAATTTTCAATTTTTTTTTTCCTCGTATCAGAGCAGCTTCAAGAAAATGGAAGGAAAGGAAAGATTATCTCTTTGCTTTCCTCACTGTAACTATCTTTTAATTAAAGCTGCAGACTAGATTATCAATAATAAACATGAAGTTATGCCCATGAGAAAAAATTAATCCCAGGCAGAATTTTAAACACAGAAATGGTGTCTAAGTTGGCCATCACTATTCAGAAGAGATCATGCAGATAAAATAGCTATTCCTCTGAAAACACTAAGCCAAGCAGTGCTTGCCTGGGGAGATTCCTCTGTTCCTGACAGTGGGATTTCCTCCTCTACACTCATGACTTCTCAGGCAGCACATCCTGACTCAAAAGCCATCACTGTGTCAAACTGGTGCCTTTTTGTGAATTTCTCCACCTGCACACTCCTAACCCAGGGAGCTGGTATACAGCTGGGTTCCAGTAAATGCTTGCCAAAAACCTCAGCTTCCCAAAACTGTTGCACCTCTGTGGTGGGCCATGTGACACTGGAACACATAGCCACCTCTTCCAGACACTCCTGGCCAGTAAAACTGCCTGGCTACTGGTGCCCAGGGACCCAATGACTCTGCCCAGGCTGAGGGGCACAGGTCTCACTTTGGGGGGTTCAACCAGTAGCAAAGTTGAGCACGTGTCCCAAAGACACACAGGGACCCACAGGGACACACAGGGACACACAGGGGCACCAGGGACACACAA
>VXAD01003666.1:1684093-1729449 GCA_013399195.1 Dicrurus megarhynchus | reverse complement strand
CACACAGAGACACCCAGGGACACACAGGACACACAGGGACACACAGAGACACACAGAGACACACAGGGACACCCAGGGACACACAGAGACACCCAGGGACACACAGGACACACAGAGACACACAGAGACACACAGAGACACCCAGGGACACACAGGACACACAGGGACACACAGAGACACCCAGGGACACACAGGACACACAGGGACACACAGAGACACACAGGGACACACAGAGACACCCAGGGACACACAGGACAC
The DNA here is from genome assembly GCA_013399195.1 of Dicrurus megarhynchus. NCBI lineage: Eukaryota > Metazoa > Chordata > Aves > Passeriformes > Dicruridae > Dicrurus > Dicrurus megarhynchus. Next base: position 1,729,191 of record VXAD01003666.1, on the reverse strand, counting down.
ACAGGGACACACAGAGACACCCAGGACACTGACACAAGTGGTCACAGAGCTGCTACAGCAGCCACGCAGGTGCCATCAAGAGGACCCGCATCACACAAGCACAGACACATCCCCTCCTCCTCAGGGACAGGCAGAAGCAGGAGTCACCAGCACAGTCCCACAGACCCTGTCACCAGGTTCCCAAACACATATGCAGCTCCCTTGGGTCCAGCACAGCTCCTCTGTCCCTGCTCAGAGCCAGCCCTCCGACTCACCTCACAGTTTCCTCTCTGCCTGCTGGTCCAGCTTGATGCTCACATGCACACAGCACTCACACTCATCCCACAGGTCCTCCTGGGCACACCAGCACATCCTCCTTGCCTGCCCCATACGCCAGAGCTCTGTTTGTTTCTTCTTGTTATCTCTATATTTGTTTTGCCAGGCCTGTGTCTCTCTGTATATATTATTTAGTGTTTCCCCTTTTACTTAAGTTTCCCAACAGACAAGGTTCCTGATTTGCTAAGCTTACTAGAATATACATTTTTACACTTTCACATGCCTTCACCACACAGTGTGACTGACCAGGCTTGGTTCACACCACCTCTTCCCTTACCATTTGTCAGGCAGATTTGTGTTCCAGTATGTTCTCAATAATGGTTTCCTCCCTTTCTTACTGCCCCTTGCAATGTCAAAACCTCAAACAGCTAACCTTAAAGGAGCAGACACTCTCCTTCCACATTCCTTTACAGAGCAACTTACAGTTATTCTGGTTTGACATCCAGCCTGCCCCACAACAACCTCTGCAGGACGGTGGAGTGGCACAAAAGTCAGGCACCTTTCTGCAGGCTGAGACCCTGGGCATGCCTTGCAAACCTACAGGTCAGGAATGCAAGTTCCTCCTGTGGTCCATAAGCTGGCAGTTGTCTCACTCTGTCCCAAGACTGAGGCCGGCTTCAGGCTTGCCAGTGCCTCACACAATGGTATCGAAAAATTTGCCTCAATAAATCTTTCTTCTTATCTAGCACCATTTGTGGATAAACAGGGAGGATAGGAGGGCACCCATTAATATTATATCCTTTAAGAAATAATTGTGCACAATTAGAAAAATCCCATCCTGCTGACTAAGGCAAACCCTTGCAGTGCAGAGCCAAGTGTTGCCTTTTTTGGCTTTATCAGAGCTGTCTTTGGGTTCCTCCATCCTCCATCCTGGCACAGACCAATGTGAAAAGGACAGGTCAGTGCAGCTGACTCCATACAACCTTAAACCAATCCTGTCTCTGACTAATTAGCAGAGAGATCAGAGCTACAACACGTTTACAACTAAAGAGTAAATTATTATTGACCAAAAATAGAGCACTCCAGTGCTGTGTGGGCAGGAGGTAAGGTATAAAGAGCTGCAGCAGAAGGCAACTTTATTATCTGCTACCTCAGCATCTCACGGTAAGTGCCATCCGCTTGCTTCCTGCTCTGACCGTGACATCTCCACAGCTCCCCAAAAAGGTGGAGTGCAAAGGGGCCTTTTCTTCTCAATCCCCACCTCTAACATTCCAGGTCATGCTTTACATGCAAAGTCAAGGTTACATGACCCAAACCACCCCAGTGTGGTGCACAAACAAGCAGAAGAGCCATAGCATGCCAGTCCTTGGAAGGGCCTTGTACCAACTTTGCTCCCTGTGAAAGGCACAGGAAGACTATGAAGGCAGCTGAAGTTGACTAGGACTATATATGTAAAGTAGCTGATTTTTTCCTTGTCATTAGATTTGTTTCAAGCAGCTCACAGGAATGTGGGGAGGGACACAAGGCTCTCGGTGGAATTTTGCTCTAGGTCAGGAGTTGTAAGGCACTGTGTGCAGTTCAGCTGTCTGGAGAGACTGCACAGGGTGTAGGAATGTTTGATATGGCATCTGCTCGAGACAATGGACTGGTTTTGATGTAACTCTCTCTGTCCTTTCTTTAACCATTCCACACAGGTTCTGAGAAGAGATATCTTCGTGGGCTCTCTGAAGGTAGGGGTTTAACAAATAACACAAACCTTTGCTAATTGATCCTGAGCAATAAGTAAAGCTCACCCAGACAATGGCGAGGGCAGGTGCAAAAGACAGTGATGTAGAACTAGCATCACTGGAGAGGATACATGGTATTTTAATCAACATGAGCAATAGTCACAGTTCTTGGAGGAATTCTCCACGTATCAGGAAGGAAAATTACAGATGCTCAAAATTAGTCAAGAGGGCATGATAGACAGAGACAGTAATGGCTCTTTTTGTGGTGTAACCTTGAATTCTGGGATTTATAGATTATTAAAATTCATCCCCTGCCATCTGCACAGCTGCTGGAAGCCTGAGGATGTGTTTGGAGAAGAGGCTCAAAGTAATAGTCAAGTGTTAGTTTCCTCTGGGGTAAAGTCTAAAAAATTATTTACTGACTTTGGTTTATCATACAGGCACTGAAACCCAAACAAAGTTCAGAATGATCTTGTCTCCTGCCTGATAGGCAGATCTGTTTATGTCCAAAGAGTGACCTTGTGCACCACTCCCTTCTGGGTTTTCTGAGGAAGGTTAGTGACTCAGTGACTGGGAGCATGCAGCAGAGCACAGGAGGAACCTTCCACACATGTGCCTTCTATCCTGAAACCAAAAGCTGCTCACTGAAACTGGAGCTGAAAGGGATGGAAGTACAGGTTACTCTCCTAGAGAATGCCACCTTCTCTGCTCAGGAATGTGTGGAGATCTAAATTTTACACTATTTCCTATCAAAGACATTGAGTAGTTTAACAGACTGTGTTCCTTTGAGGAATTTTCTGATATCCCTTTTCTGATGGCATTTTCTGGTGTTCTGCTTCACTTTTTCATGGACACTGTGAAATAGCTTCTCTCTTTCTTTTCTGTTGCTTCTCTTGAGCCCTTCAGACACAAGATCACATAGGCAAAAACCCTGGGCTCTGTATATGCAGAATACTTTCAAAGTAAGCTAAAGGTTCTGGATTTTGTGCTTTGAAATTCCTGGCTGTTAAAAGCTCTTGCGTGAGGTTCAAAGTCCTGCAGGGTGCAGATCCCATAGCTCTTGATAGCTCTTGCTGAGAGAGATCAGCACTTCTACTACAACATGTCCAGGATTACAAATGCTTTCATACTCCTTTCATCATTTTCTTGCACATAAAACAATTCTATTTTTGACTATTTCAGCACTTTGATACCTTGGATGTACACGTCTTGCTTTTTCAATTCTGTCCCTTTCTTTTCTTTACTCTTCAGAGTGCATCAGACAGCACATGAAGCAGCAGGAATTCAGAAGATTTTTATTATTTTTTTTCTAGCCTATATATTAGCCTGCCTGGGGAAGAATATTCTGTGTACGCTAGTTCCTGCCTACATTATTTCTACTTGTGCTATTTCCAGATGCCATTGAATTATCCATGACAGTTCTTTTGACCATAGCAAGCAATAGCATTTATTTGTGTTGAAGAATTTTTACTAGATATTTTTAAAAAACGCAAAATTAAGCTGAGTATAAATCAGTTTTCTGAAATATTTATACTAGACAAATCCCTAGCAATGTCTGGTACATATGAATTTTCTTTTAATGATCCATAACTAATATTAGTCTATATAATATGTTCAAGCTATAATATGTTCAGGCTATAATTGAAATTCTTTGAAATGTTACATCACATACTTATTTACCTAGATACTATGCTATTTAGCTAATACTATGGTCTTAATTATTATCCGTAGTATACATTATATTCCTTTATTGGCTAATTTTGCAACATAACTGAAAGGATGTTTTATATTTGGTTTGTACAAAAAACAGGTTTGGCTTTAGATAGGTGATGACTGACATTCACAATTTGTTCCATTGCTTGGTAGAGACAGAAACGACTTGAACTTCCCCTGTTTGGTGTTAAAACATCAAAACCAGAGGGTGTTAAACATACCTCCACCTGGAAATCACATGTGAGAGCCAATCTACATGACTCACAGAGCTTACTTTTGTCTAAATCTTTAGATGTCCAATGAAACAATCTCAGCGGATTTGTGTATGGGGCTTTGAGAAGGATGTGGCTGTGCAGGTCAGTGAACAGCAAGTGAAGACAGAGCAGGACAGGCTTTTGAAGATTTGTAGCTTGATATTCTCTTTGCTCTCATTTGGGCACATAGGCCTATTTAAGGGGGATGTCTTCAAAGACAATACATCTCTGTCTACAAAAGGAACTTCCTTTATTAGCACTTCTTCAGTGGATGATTAAAATTGAGGCAGAAGTTAAGTGCTTGATTAGTCCTCCTCTTCCTATTAGTCATCGAGCGTGACCACTGTCTGGATAAATGGAAATTACAAATGCACAGACTTTCTGCAACTTTTCTGTGTTCCTCCAGAGCAACTGCAGACATGAGTTCAGATGCAGAGATGGCAATCTTTGGAGAAGCTGCTCCCTATTTACGGAAGCCAGAGAAGGAGAGAATTGAAGCCCAGAATCGCCCATTTGATGCTAAGTCAGCCTGTTTCGTAGTAGATGATAAGCAAATGTATGTGAAAGGTACCATACAGAGCAAAGAAGGTGGCAAAATCACCGTTAAAAAATATGATGACACAGTAAGTGATACCAACTGTTACTCCCGTGTGATCACCCAGTTCAGGCAGTTCCCTGTTTTAGATTTCTCCTGTTGTTCCCTTCCTTTTTTTCCTAGACTGTGACTGTAAAGGACGATGAAGTCTTTCCCATGAACCCCCCGAAATTCGACAAAATCGAGGACATGGCCATGATGACCCACCTCCACGAACCCGCTGTGCTGTACAACCTCAAAGAGCGTTACGCAGCCTGGATGATCTACGTAAGTGGCAGCAGCAGCTTCCTTTGGGCAGCGGCAGCAACTGCTGGGCCAGGCTCAGGGGAAGCCAACGTGCTGTGTCCCTTCCTTGCAGACCTACTCGGGTCTCTTCTGCGTCACCGTCAACCCCTACAAGTGGCTGCCGGTGTACAACCCGGAGGTGGTGTTGGCCTACCGAGGCAAGAAGCGCCAGGAGGCCCCTCCACACATCTTCTCCATCTCTGACAACGCCTATCAGTTCATGCTGACTGGTGAGTCATTTGGCAAGAGTGGAAAACCCTGATATATGTAGGGCTGGCTGTTTGGTCAAGGAACACTTGATGGTTCAGGCATTTTAGGTTCTACTCAGTGGTCCCATGGTCCTACAGCACAGTGCAAGATCAGACCATGAAAACCTTAACGGTCTCTGGGCTATCAGACAATGAAGTAGCTGGCTGTATGGCTTTGTGCCCCCTCTCCCTGTAAGGAATTTAAAGAAATGGTAAAGAAGAAACACAGCAAATAATCTGATTACAATTAAACAATATTTAAGCCAAGGTCTCTGCATAAAAGAAAACAAATAGTAAGTGGGAAACCTTGTAAAGAATCACTGCTTGAAGTTAAATTTTGCGCTACTTCATCCCTGTCTGTACAAAAAAAATGTCCAGATGCACACTAATGTATGTTAATGCATCATTTATCTTATCTTGTAAGAAAGTGATAAATACTGATATAATATAGTTCTTTCCCTTAAAGTCAGTTAGTTGTGTCTGAGGAACTGATGCCCTCCACATCTCATTTGAACTTCTCTTTCTCTGATTTTGTTTTCAGATCGACACAACCAGTCAATCCTTATCACGTGAGTACGTTTTGGTACGAGCGACAAAGCTGACAGGCAAGTGACAGTGTTTCCTGTTTCCTGTGATAATTAACATTTTTATTTCAACAGCGGAGAATCCGGTGCTGGGAAGACTGTGAACACAAAGCGTGTCATCCAGTACTTTGCAACAATTGCAGTCACTGGGGAGAAGAAGAAAGATCCACAGCCCGGCAAAATGCAGGTATGACATCAGCTCCCCCTTCTAGTGTCTGCCCACACTGTGCCTGCTGACGAGGAAGTACCAATGTGTATTTTGGGGTTGCAGGACTATCTGAAGGCAGAAAGTGTTGTGCAGCTGAGGAGACAGTCAGGATGCACAACCCAAGCACACCTGTGCTCATTGACCCCTGCTGCCCAGCCTGCAATCTGCTGAACTCTTAATTATAAGACCATTTTATCAATGTAGGAAAGGCTCGAACCTCCATTTACACAGGGGAGTCTTTACCAGAGAGGGGAACATAATGTCAGACAGCAGCTTTCTCTGTGCTGACTGTCCATCTATGCACCTATTCATCAGTGTCCTCTGAGATCAGCCACATCCACAGCACCAGAGTGGCTGCACGTGAAAAGAGAGCAGTCAGTTCCCACTGGCACAGGGATGTGCCATTCCTGGTCCTTGGTTCATTCCTATTGACAGGGGAATTGCAGGAGCTCTGGACTCCAGAATGGCTGGGCTGAAGTTAAGCATCATTTCAACTGCATCAGGCAGTAGTCTCCACTGGCTGGTTTTTCTGTCTGTGGTCAACAGAACAGCCCTGAGGGACAGCACGAGAAAAGGGATGGATTTGGGACAGCTGGAACCACTTGCCTGACAGTGAGAAAGTAACTTCAGAAAGGATCCTTGCAGAAAAGAAAGTGCATGCCTTGATGTCCCTTTGCTGAGCAGCACAGCTGTTGCAATCTGAGCCCACTGGTGCATTTGCAAGGCCCAGGCTTCATTCCCCAGCACAGAGCAAGAAACAAACACCCTTGTGGCACAAGTGTGTGCCACCACAGCCTGTGAGATGCTCATCAAAGCCTGTGACATGTGTCAGCATGTTATTTGAGTAGCCAAGGGCATAGTGGAGCTTAAGGAGATTCCAAGGCTGAATATTCTTTCACTAAGAGGCAGGTGTCTGTGATTGATGGGTTGTTATGGCCATGGCAAGTTCATCACAAGCACTCTTTCCATCAGCACCATGTTAGAATCTCCTGGGCTCAGCTTTCATCAGCTGCTCATTATGCCAGGACTGATCTCAGAAAAGCTTCAAGACAGCTGAGACATGTACAGACCATGTGTGATAGAAGGAAAATCACCTGGCTCTCAAACTGACAGTAATCCGTTCTGCCCTCTCCTGAGTATTCACAGAATACTCTGGTTTTTTAGCATTCCAGTGTCTGTGACAATAGTATGTTCCTCTTTATAAGAACATTAAATGGAACACTTAGGTTCTGGTTCTGTGTAGCCCAGCATTCAATGGCAGATACAAGCTGAAATCAGATGCCAGGCAATGGTATAGGAATAAGGGAAGCATGTAACAGCATTTCCCCAAAATGTGGTCTCAACCTCCAGCACTTTGTCACCCAGCCTGTGGACAGGACTCCAGAATGAACTTGTGTAAAGAATTGCCATGTCTTCTTCCACACTGTTATCCATGTACAGTGCTCCTGTTTTAGTTCCTTGGTTACAGCTGTGCACTCAAAAGAGGCTTGGTGTTGGTGTAGTCAGCAGCACTGGCACACATTCTCTTCTCTTCTCTTCTCTCCTCTCCTCTCCTCTCCTCTCCATCACTTAGAAAGCTGAAAGATACATGTAAGAGGGCACAATTCTATGGACTTAGGATTTCTTATTTAAAAAAAGATACAGAGCTTCATATGGTACTGTGTTGCCTTAATTTTAGAGGTCCCTCTTCACGGTGGACTAACAAAAACTAATTTAAACCTGCTGTGCCATCTGCAGACAGCGCTAGGAATGGCAATCCCTCTCCCCTGCAACATGTTCAAGGCTGCACTGAGCACTACACACACAAAGATGCAGTAACTGAAACAGTGCCTCTCACCTTTCACCTGATATAAACCAATTTATCTTTTTGTTTTCCTTATTCTTTGATTTCCCTCTGTCTTGAAAATTGTCCCTGGCAACACTTTCATGCCCTGATTATGTAGGATCAGTCATGACTTTGATAGAGTCACACTAGTGACTCTGCTTCCTGGACTGTGTTGCACAAAAAAGGAGAGACATCATGTCACAGAAGCTTTTTTCCTTCCACATTTTTGCACCTACCAAGAGAGATACAAGACAGTGTCAAAACTTTACATGTTGATCATTCCTTCTGCAGCAATGCAGGGAAAAAAGAAAAAAAAGAATCGAAGAGTCTGTGTTCTCTGCTTATCCAAGTTTGGTATTTGAGTGTCAGGCTTTGTCCGTGTCCCAGCCTCCAAAGCATGCTGAGAGCTGTATCCCTGCATCCTGAAAGGCTGCTGTTGCCTGAATACAACTGCAACATTTTACATTCTCCCTTGCTAGGTGTTTCCTACCAAGGTCTGTACTTCTTTGTGAACAGGAATGTGGAAACACCTCTCATACAACCCTGAACTCACTGCAGTGACTTTGTATGTGATATCCAATATGTGGTATCAGATACAAGAAGCAAGAAAAAAACAGATCTGTCTTTCAGCACACTTCCCTTTGAAACCATTGGCAATATGAGTGTTGGCTGATGAGTGCTTAAGAGCTCTGTTAATTTCTAGGTGTAAATCACATGTGATATGTAAAAATTATCTGTAATATCCCTTTTGCGATACTTGTTATTTGCTAAGTAGTAAAGTTTGATAAGAAGCATTTTCTTCTGCAACCAGGGAACTCTGGAGGACCAGATCATCCAGGCCAACCCACTGCTGGAGGCTTTTGGCAATGCCAAGACTGTGAGGAATGACAACTCCTCACGCTTTGTGAGTTCATTTCAGATTTGTTGGAATGAAGACATTTAATGCAAGTCTCATTCATTGATTGTCACAACCAATGGTTTGATCTGCACTCCTTGATAGGGAAAATTCATCCGGATTCACTTTGGACCAACTGGCAAGCTGGCCTCTGCAGATATCGAAACCTGTGAGTTGGAGCAAGTCAGTGCAAGCAGAATTTATGCGTTTGCAGCCTCAGTTTATCAGGAGACTAACAGCACCTCTCTTTTGGTTAGACCTCTTGGAGAAATCCAGAGTCACTTTTCAGCTGTCTAGCGAAAGGAGCTATCATATTTTTTACCAGATAATGTCCAACAAGAAGCCAGAGCTCATTGGTGAGTGCCTGCAGTGCTGGGCTTGGCTCAGTGAATGTTTTCTCTTCCCACTGTGACCGCCCCAGTGCCACTAAAGCTGTCCCATACACCTGCAGATCTCCTCCTTATCTCCACCAACCCCTATGACTTCCTCTATGTGAGCCAAGGAGAAGTCACGGTCGCCAGCATTGATGACAGCGAGGAGCTGCTGGCAACAGATGTGAGTAGAGCAGAGCAGCCCTGCAGCCAGTCCAGCTGCAGCCAGGGAGGCCTGGCCAGCCAGGCCCAGCACTGGGCTCTGCTGCCCAATGCCACGGGACCGGGATGGTGCTGGACACTCAACGCAGGCAGGGACAGAAACCCCACCTGCCCCTTGTGCTTCGGCCTTTGTGCTTTCCCAACTTGCCTGTTGCCTCTGCAGAATGCTGTGGATATCCTGGGCTTCAGCCCTGATGAGAAGGTGGGGATATACAAGCTGACAGGGGCTGTCATGCACTATGGGAACATGAAGTTCAAGCAGAAGCAGAGGGAGGAGCAGGCGGAGCCGGACGGCACAGAAGGTAGGGCTGGTTGCAGAGTTTGCTTGTGAGCTGCACCAGCAGAGAGATAGCAACCCCACCCCATAAAGTGCCCAACACTTTGAAAATTATTGTCCTTTCCAGAAGCTAATTTAGTTTAAGATTGTTTCAAGTTTCACAAAGTCAGTGGTTTAATTTATGCTCTACAAGGAAACAGAAAGACATAAAACGTAAGCATTGCTGGAGCCCTCCAGGCACAGACACAGGATTGTGTTGCAGCTGAGACATTGCCTTCGGAGCAGGGGGAATATTCTCCATGAGACTGGAGAGGAGCTTCTCTTGACAATAGATCCATTTGAGTTGAACCAAAAGTAGGGTCCTTGTAACAGAAACATCCCAGAGGACCAGGACACCTTTCTTTGTCTCTACTGAACTCGTTTGCTGTCTCTGATCCTAGTGGCTGACAAAGCTGGCTACTTGATGGGTCTGAATTCTGCTGATTTGCTCAAGGCTTTATGCTATCCCAGGGTGAAAGTCGGGAATGAATATGTAACTAAAGGACAAAACGTCCAACAGGTACATAAACAGCTCATCAGCTTCTCAATTTCTTCAGAGTGTTCTTTCAACTTTAAAGCTAACTCAGCATTTGTTACTGCCATGTCTGTGCTTCTTACAGGTGTACAATTCAGTGGGTGCATTGGCTAAATCTGTCTATGAGAAGATGTTCCTGTGGATGGTTCTTCGCATCAACCAACAGCTGGATACAAAACAGCCCAGACAGCATTTCATTGGTGTCCTGGACATTGCTGGCTTTGAGATCTTTGATGTGAGTTCCTGTTGGTATGCTTCCCCACGGAGCACTGCTTGAAACTAACTGGCATTTTTTTTTTGTATTTTGAATTTGCAGTTCAACAGCCTGGAGCAGCTGTGCATCAACTTCACCAATGAGAAACTGCAACAGTTCTTCAACCACCACATGTTCGTGCTGGAGCAGGAGGAGTACAAGAAGGAGGGAATTGAATGGGAGTTCATTGACTTTGGCATGGACCTGGCCGCCTGCATTGAGCTCATTGAGAAGGTGGAAGAAATCTTTTCATTGTAGGAGAGCACGTTGCTTTTATGATCATTTATTTTAGTTCACTAGTTCTTGATAAAATGACACATTACTGTTGAATTACCTTCAATATCAAAATAAGCAACTTATAAAACCAAAGCTTTTGAAACAATGGGCTGTCTCTGCACAAACAATGGTGGAAGGGAGAATGCCTTCACAATGTTAATTTGATGACTTTAACGACTGCATTTAACAGTGAGGTGAACCTCAAGTCTTATTCCGTGCAGTAATGGCTCCCCTCCCCACCACTTACTTTATGTATCCATATTTCTCCCAGCCCATGGGCATCTTCTCCATCCTGGAAGAGGAGTGCATGTTCCCCAAGGCCACTGACACCTCTTTCAAGAACAAGCTCTATGACCAGCACCTGGGCAAGTCCAACAACTTCCAGAAGCCCAAGCCTGCCAAAGGCAAGGCTGAGGCCCACTTCTCCCTGGTGCACTATGCTGGGACAGTGGACTACAACATCTCTGGCTGGCTTGACAAGAACAAGGACCCTCTGAATGAAACTGTTGTGGGGTTGTACCAGAAATCATCCTTGAAGCTGCTGTCCTTCCTTTTTTCCAACTATGCTGGTGCAGAAACAGGTAAGTGCTTTTTTGATGATAACCAATAAGGGAAAAATCAACTAACGCCTACTTCTGCTTCTCCTCTCTGTGGTATACTCAAGGCTACCAACCCCTAAGGTGACCTTGTTCTTGTGTGCAACCAGATATGCCAAAAATAAGACACCAACATGCAGAACTGCTGGAAACACCACATTTATGTGCTGCACAGAGGTAAAGCACAGCAAGTCCAAACCCAAGTGACAGGAGGTGCATGTTTCCTGACTGACTGTGTTGTGAATCACCTGCATGCTTACTCAGCCACTAGGCAGGGGCCAAATAAATGTGCAAAGTTCAAGCATTTTAGTCTTTGTAGACAGAGTTTCGTTTCTTGAGGGGAACTGGAAGAACCAAAAGGAGACCATGGAACTATTTAATATCCAGCTGAGCACTCCTGGTGTCACGACAGAAAGACAGAGAGACAGAGAAAAAATTTAGAAGTCCTCTGTGGGCATCAGAGCGCAGTCCCAGCTCTTGCCCTTTTTTTGTGTGTGAAGACCATCAAGTTAGACAGACAGTAGGTCTGCTTTACCTAAAACAGCCACCCAGATTTCTACCAAAAAACTCCAGTATTCTGGTAGCCTGGATGCTGGGCAAAAAAGCAGAGGCAGTGTACAGCAGTAGTCAAGCCAATGATAGTCAAGTAGTTAAGTCCATCAGACTTATGGTTCCCAGGGTCTGAGGCTCAAAAGACTCGATTTAATTGGGTTCACAGATGTAGCAAATATGGAAAGGCATTGAGCTGCTTGGACTTGTTTTCCTGAGACTAAAATTTGCTTCCTGCCATGACTCAGAATAGAACTGCATTATTCACCTGGAATATTGGATTAGGAGATTTTTCTATAGAAGACTTCCCTGCACTAATAAATGGATGCCTGGTGCTGAGTCACATTCTTGTGGTCTTCCCCCTAATTAAAAGTTTTTTTTAAATGGGGCTTTGTGTAATAGTGAAAGCAATATGTGACCAGTAGCACAGAGTACCCTGTCAGGAAACTTACATCAGGCCAAAATGCTCTTCCATACCAGCAAAGCCACATACACCGTCATGCAACGTGAGTCTTGCATTTGAGACCAAGCACACCACCCTCTGATCGACAACTGCCCAGCAGCAGTTCACTAAACTCTCAGGGAGCTGTGTGCCAGTATTTAAAATTAAGTATTTTATTGGTCCGTGGCCAAACCAAAGAAGGTGAGGCTTACAAAATGTACTGCTTATTCTAACTGTTCACCTCCCATCTACTTCTTCCAAGGTGATAGTGGTGGTGGTGGTGGAGGCAAGAAGGGTGCTAAGAAGAAGGGGGGCTCTTTCCAGACGGTGTCTGCTGTGTTCAGGGTATGTGAATTTCTTTTTACATGAGCCATGCTTCCACAAAATGATCTGAGGGCTGGAACACCTATCCTTTAAAAAAAAGCTGAGAGAGCTGGGGCTGCTCAGCCTGGGGAAGAGAAGATTCCAGGGAAACCTTATTCTGGTTTTTCAATTTATAAAAGGGGGCTTATCAGGAAGACAGAAAAAGACTTTTTACCAGGGCCTGTAGTGACAGGACGAAAGGGAATGATTTTAAACTGGAAGAGGGTAGATTTAAATTGGATATAAGAAAAAAAATTTCACTCTGAGGGTGGTGAGGCCCTGGCACAGGTTGCCCAGAGAAGCTGTGGTTGCCCCATCCCTGGAAGTGTTTATGGCCAGGTTGGACGGGGCTTGGAGCAGCCTGGTCTAGTGGAAGGGGTCCCTGCCTAGGACAGGGATGTTGGGCTCGATGACCTTCGAAGGCCTCTTCCAAGCCAAACCGTTCTGTGATTCTAGAACTCCCTGAAATTAAATAAGAACGGAAAAGCTTTGGTTCAGCTTGAAGCTGAAACCCGTGTTTCGTTCTATCACAGGAAAACCTGAACAAATTGATGACTAACCTGAGAAGCACCCATCCTCACTTTGTGCGCTGCCTGATTCCTAACGAGACCAAGACACCTGGTAAGTCCACCACTATATTCTGAAGACATGGCACTGTCAGGAATTGGCCTGTTAAGCTTCCACACCGATTTCCCAAATAGCTCCCTCTGCATGTGAAGTCCTTTTGGGGGTTGGTCTGCAAGGCAGTAACAAGGGGAACTGTTTTGTGTTGTCTACTGTGACTGAAAAATTTTGAGCATTACATGATCCACAACAGTTACCCATCTTTGCTTAGTGTGTGTTCAGAACTGAAGGTGATAAAGATGTGCTCGACTATAGCTGATAAAATTGTCTGTTGTGGGTAACAGCATTAGAAAATCCCTTGTCTGGATGGCACTACACTACACTGTGCCACCTTTGCCTACATCCAGTGAGGAGGCTGATGCTGTTGGAGATTTTTCAGCTGGTCTCCTAAAGCACCATCCTGCCATTTTTTGAGAAATGTGGCCTGATGCCTTTTCACAAACACTGCTAGCCCTTGCATTCCTAGCAAAGCTCACTGATGCAACTCTCCACAACTTGTATGAATTGAAGGCATGTTCTGTCTGCACTTCCCGCACCTTTAATCAAGAGCTGCTTGAATTAAAAAAAAAAAAAAGAGAGATCATTCTGGAATGCTGATACATATGAAGATTCCTTGGAATAAAAACGGAATTGTGATGGATGTATTTTGTTTAAGGTGAAATGGACCATTACTTGGTGATGCATCAGCTGCGGTGCAATGGGGTTCTGGAAGGCATCCGAATTTGCAGGAAGGGGTTTCCAAGCAGAATCCTTTATGCAGACTTTAAGCAACGGTAGGTCCTCAGCTGCTACTTACTGTCTGCTGAGAAAAGGCCTCAGTAAACACACAGCCCAGGTGCCATGTCTGGTGACACCATGGAGAGACACTTTCCCAGTCAGACGGGATTAGTGGCATGGGAGGGAACCAAGTCATGAATCTTGTTTTGAGGTCACTCCAGTGTTTCCCTCTCTGACCAGACCAGAGATTTCTTGATACATCAGAACCAGTATAATTTCTAAACTGAAGCCAATGCCCCATGATTCAAAGAGATGCAAAAGACTTGCAGTGTAATGAATAAGGTGCCATTATAGACTAGTCTTTGAAGTCTTCCAGAGTACAGATACAAAATCAATCCACATGAGCCTCCTCACAGTGCTCTGTCTCTGGCCTTGTTTTCTTCATCTTTAAAATGGAGACAACTAAACTGGTTCGTGTGGGCTCAGTTGCCATAGAGTGCTAAACCAGCGCTGTCTGCTGTTATAGTTAAATGTAGCATCTTCCATGCTGCACTGGTGTGAAAAGGGCCCAAGAGCTCACTAAAAATGTCCTGCAACCTGATGTTGTGAGGGATTATCTAGTCTCAATCATCAAATTTTAATTTGAAGTGACAGATGAAAGAATCCATCCATAATGGCCATGGTCCAGAACCACAGAGTGCTTTAAGAATGATAATGGAAGCCAAAAATAGAGAATAAACTCATGGCACTATTATCACTGTCACGATTTTACATATTCTTTTTCAAGGTAGACTCGAGAATAAGAAGTGCTCCAGTGTGCAGTCACACATCCACATTGCTGTATCAGAAAAAACCCCTTTAGAAGGATTAGATGGTCCTGTCCACGACACAGGATTACCTTAATCATTTAGCAAAATGCTAAGACTTCTGTTAGCACTTACACATTAATACCATGCCATTTTCAATCCACTCAAGCATTCAGTGGTTCAACTTGCAGAGACTGAGCTGTGCAAGATCTGCATTGCCTTTGGAATATAGCTGATCTTTGTCAGTTGTTTTAATTAATCCTCAGCTCTAATTTGAGTAGCATTCCTCTGATCAATGAAACAAGTTGAGAAGAGGTTGACATGTTCTGTGCTCTTCCTAATTCCTGGACCTGCAGACACTCTTAAGTATGTGCCTTAGTTTGGTATGCAGCAGCACATTGTTGTTACACAACCAACAGATTCCTCTACAGAGCAGATGTGTCCCCTTTTCATCGTGTTTTGTTCAGCCAGACACCACTGTCTAGATTTCAGATGACATATTCAGCTCCTTTCAGACAGCTCAGTTTTCATGTATTTCATGACATACAATGGATCCTATTTTCCTCATCCTCTTTGCAACCAGTTCTTGCAACCTGTCTCGCTACAGGTACAAGATCCTTAATGCCTCAGCCATTCCAGAAGGCCAATTCATTGACAGCAAAAAGGCTTCAGAAAAGCTTCTTTCCTCCATTGATGTTGACCACAACCAATATAAATTTGGCCACACCAAGGTAAAGTCCTTGTGGAACAGTAGGTATAATTAAGCAAAATATTTTGTTTGTTGAAAGTGTTTCTTGCATACTAAATCAGCCTTCATGATGATTATAAACGAAGTACACCGCTGGCAAGATGGACTGCAGAGAACTTGCGTGGTTCTTGTGTGAGGGGCAGCACTGCCAGCCCTGGCAACACCAAATTGTCAGAATGACCCAGTGTAGCTGCAACTAGATTTTCCGCTGCTTCTTTCTCAAGCCAGTGGAACATATTTATATCAGTGCAGGTTAGACGGGCTCAGACAAATTTGGATAGTCCTACTATTCAGGGGATTCGGGCACACAAAGTCTATCTTCCATATCCAAAGCAGTGTTAGGTGAGACACTGTTCTTTGGTCAGCACAACCCAGTCAGTGCTATCTCTGGATAAAAAACCAATTGCCTACGTTACTGAACAGACACAGAATCACAGAATCACAGAACAGTTTGGGTTGGAAGGGACCTTAAAGATAATCTGGTTCCAACCATTCTGCCATGGGCAGGGACACCTTCCAGTATCCCAGGTTGCTCCAAGCCCCGTCCAACCTGGCCTTGGACACTTCCAGGGGTGAGATAAATTGTCCATAAACTACACTGGAGGAGACATCAAATAACACTGCAATAATATGGTTAGGTCATACACAGAGTGACTTGTCATGAGTCATAGGAACACTGAGGATTTAAAAACTGACAGAAAATTTCTCCAGCTCTTAAACCTTTCCCCTGCAGTCTCATTTTTCCTAAACTACCTTGTACTACCCTGCATCAGCTGTCAATGGCCATATATCTGCCTAAGCCTCAAACTGTTTGACCCTTTTTTATGTTCTAGGTGTTCTTCAAGGCAGGTCTTCTGGGACTCCTAGAAGAGATGAGAGATGAGAAGCTTGTGAGCCTCATCACTCATACACAAGCTATATGCAGAGGGTACCTCATGAGAATTGAATTTAAAAAGATGAATGAAAGAAGGTAATATGAGAAAATACCAGCAATTGTACTGTGTCAGACCAAAGCTCCATCAGTGTCCCAGGCAAAAAGCTGTCCTTGGGATAGAACCTCAGAAATCATAGAGTCTCAGATCAAGTACAAACAATCAGCTTCCTCCTGACAGTCTCACAAATCCTGGCAGGGGCTGTTTAGCCATGGGACCATGCAGCTGGACCACAATACTTAGTTTTTAACAAGGAACCTTTCCTCCAGGAATGCACTTACTGTTTTCAGCCTTTAAAGAATCCTGTGACAGAGGCAGCCAACTGAACAAGGGCTAAGGTCTGTCTGTTTTCAGCATGTTGTCTCATCATTAAATTGGATCACATTGATTTTGTAAGGAATGATGTATAATCACTCTCTGCTCTCCCTTTCTTTAATTTCCTTCTCTGGCTCCATCGTCTAAGATGAACAATCCTAGCTTGTACAGAGAAGTACTCCATACTTTCAACTATTCCACATCCCCTTCAGCTTTTCATTCATCCCCTTTGAGATGGGACGAATCATGCAAAATTTAGAGTTCAGGAGTGACAGCCCTGGACAAAACAAGCAAACTTTCTTGAATGTTGTTGACAAGTGAAGTTTTAGGGGGAGCAAGGCTTGCAAAAATGTACAGGACACTCTGCCAAACAATTGCTTTTATTTGTAATACTCTGCAGCATATATTTATCTCGGGTATTTCCTGAGCCAGGCATAGTTTCTAAGAATTCAATAACTCTTACTGGATTTCTCTGCAAGAAATTGTCTAATGTCCTTTTGCATTATGGGTATGATCAATATCCTTTGCATTCAACACCATAAAAGTCTTTCCTTTTTTTTCAGTTTCTATCTTAATAATTTCTAATATGGTATTTTGAATGACCCAAAAAGCATCAGGCTGCTGTTCCCACAATTGACAGTAACTTCCAGATTTGTAATCTTAGCAGCAGTACTTGAAGGATGTCACCTTTCACTCTGGTATTTACCTGAGCACTTGCGTTTTCCTTGAGACTGAGGAAAGTCTCAGAGATTCCCAGTCAATATGCCAGAGAACTCTGTCTGTTTTGTAGTATTTCTTCCTCATATATCCAGACAATAGATATTAGTCAAGCTACTGAAACAGCCATTCTGCAATAAGGGCCTCAAAATGACTCCTTAGTAAAAGCAAAGGAGGTGAGGAAAAAAAGTCTTGTGCAAACTTGAGGTAAATGCTGATGCTGTGTGGCAAATAATCAGAGTATGTTTCCAGCTCAAGTCTCACCACCCTCACAAACTGGTTTCATGTGTTTTCAGAGAATCTATTTATATCATCCAGTACAACGTTCGTGCATTCATGAATGTCAAACACTGGCCATGGATGAAGCTGTTCTTCAAGATCAAGCCCTTGCTGAAGAGTGCAGAGTCTGAGAAGGAAATGGCCAACATGAAGGAGGAGTTTGAGAAAACCAAGGAAGAGCTTGCGAAGTCCGAGGCAAAGCGGAAGGAGCTGGAGGAGAAAATGGTGACCCTGTTGCAAGAGAAGAATGACCTGCAGCTCCAGGTTCAGTCTGTGAGTAACCTCCATTTTCAGATTCACTCCACTTCCTCTGCTGCTCTTTTTCTCCTCTTTCCCATTGTCCTCTATGAACAGGTACGTGATAGGGTCAAAGCCTCCACTGCTCTGTGTCTGGTCGTGTCACTTACACCTGAGCAAGGTGCAAAGCATACACCAAACACCAGTAGGAATACAGGAAGTTCCAATGCCATCCCCAGTGGAAGAATCAGACATTCTACAGTATATATAATTTGCTCCTCATACTGGTGTCTGATTTGGGATGAAATATAGGCTGTTTTCTGCTGCCATTATAATACAGAGCCAGGGCAGGAGTGCTTTTCTGTCAGAGGCAGGACTGAAAACTGTGGAATCTGCTTTTCTCTGGAATACTGCTGAAAAGAGACTGAAAATGCACCTGTCAGGTTCTAAAAGGTAATGAAATATTACATGGCCAAGAGCAGCCTGGTGCAAGTGGACCTGTCACTTGTGCTTTCGAATCAGTTGAGTTTCACAAAAAACCCTTTATTGTTTCACTCACCAAGGGTCTTGACTGTCTTTTGTCATTTTTGTGATAAATATAATGCACCTTCAATGTGTTCTGACAGGAGAGCGAAAATCTAGCTGATGCTGAAGAGAGATGTGAAGGACTCATTAAAAGTAAAATCCAGCTAGAAGCTAAAATTAAAGAACTAAATGAAAGACTGGAGGATGAAGAAGAGACAAATGCTGAACTGACAGCAAAGAAGAGGAAACTTGAAGATGAGTGCTCAGAGCTGAAGAAAGATATTGATGATCTTGAAATGACTCTGGCCAAAGTGGAAAAGGAGAAGCATGCAACAGAGAATAAGGTGACAGAGGAATCAGGGAATTATTCTTCCCCAGACAGAGTTCCTATACATCTTATCAGTTTTGTGGAAAATTGTAGTCACCTATAAGTGCTCTGAATAGAAGTGAGATGTGTCCAATGCATAGGAGAGAGGTATTTTCACTTAATCAGCTGACAGAATTTTTTCTGTTAAGGTTCTTTGTGATGTTATCATGGTTTGTTTCACTTTTATGGAAAACTTAACATATTTTTGGCTATGCTTAGCACTTGATCATCTCTTTTTAAAGAACCTGACTTGCTGAGAATTTACAGCTGTTTTTGTAGCAAATATATCCTATGCAGGAAAGACATTCCTTGAGCAAGAGCAACTCAGAGGGCTTTTGTGAATCCCAACGGGAAAAACTTGCAGAGGCAAGTGAAAATCTAGCACGTTTCACTATAAAATTTAGTAGGATAGGGCTGGGAATCAAAAACAGCTAAAGCAGGAATTTCTACCATTGCAGGATCAGAGAGATGAGACTCTCAGGCATGATAAATGCTGCTGCCCTCATTACAATCAATATAAACATTCTTCAGAGAGCATTTTGACTATATCCACACAAGGTTTTGCAAGGATGCTCTCACTGTGTTCTCAGTCTGCCATTTCTCAAGGCATCCCCTGATGGGATGGATGCTGGCTGTCTGACAGGTAAAGAATCTCACCGAAGAGATGGCAGCTCTGGATGAAAATATTTCTAAGCTCACTAAGGAGAAAAAGGCCCTCCAGGAAGCCCACCAGCAGACACTGGACGACTTGCAAGTTGAGGAAGACAAAGTCAGCACCCTCGCCAAAGCCAAGACCAAACTGGAGCAGCAAGTAGATGATGTAAGTAACAGGTTTTGGGTTGTGTGTATGTACACTGTGACAGATTACAGCAGACTAAAAATCTGTAGTTGGGAGTATAAGCAACACCTAAAGCAGGCAAGCCAGCTCTAATAAATTCAGCTAATAAATCGCTGCTAATTGACATGGGAATGTGGAATCCAGCACATCTTTCATGTTCATCACCAGGTATTTCAGCACTGTAGACTTTTGTGACCTGATTTAACCCATTAGATGGAGCAGGAGACCTGTGACAGTTTGAAGGTTGCTGCAGAGTTGTTTGTGTGTGCATGTACTCCAGGAAGTCATGAATACTGGGAATTTGTCCCTATTTAGCAGTCCATATGCTAGAAACCGCAGCTACTGGAAAAATTTAATTTCTTCATTTTCAAAAACTGGTATTTCAACTGTGCACAGCCAAGCTGTGGACAGCTCAGTGTCTGAAACTAAATCACCACAGCAGCTCTGGTCTCATGGTGAGGGTGCAGCACAGGTGGAGATGCCCTGATTATTTTCTCTTCTCATCAATTTCCAACTTAGTTAGATTTTTAAATCAAGAATAGTTACTTTTGAAGTATAATTTGTGTATTTCACAGTATGTTTTATGTGTTTTAGCTTGAAGCATCTCTGGAACAAGAGAAGAAGCTGCGAATGGACCTTGAGAGAGCAAAGAGAAAACTGGAGGGTGATCTGAAAATGTCTCAGGATTCCATCATGGATCTGGAAAATGATAAGCAACAAATGGATGACAGGCTAAAGAAGTATTACACTGACTTATTATGCTCTGAATTCTGAAATTCGTGTTTTATCTTAACCATACTGAATTTGCCTTCTTGTTCTTTAACAGAAAGGATTTTGAAATTAGCCAGTTGCAAAGTAAAATTGAAAATGAGCAGGCTCAAAGTTCTCAGCTACAAAAGAAAATTAAGGAGATTCAGGTAAAGTCTAGGAGTTATTAATAATTTTAGTAGCAAACACAAATTTCTTAGAATTAATTTATATTTATTCTTAGACCATTCTCCAAAAAATATTTTCCCTCACATGAATAAAACCATTAATATGGGACTCCGGGTGCTGTTCCCATCTCAGGGCACTTTTACAGAAACTCTGGCCTCTAATCATACATGACTATGTAGGAAATTTCTTACATTAACACTGTGACAGGCTTTGAAAATGTGACAGATGTGCAGCCACTGAGAATCGCTTTTCTAAGAAAACAACAGAATGTGACATAATGTGTCATGATCAGGACAAGGATCACCTTCTAAATGCAGAACCAGGAAGACAGCTCTCTTCAGTGCTATAATCCCGTGATTGCTCATCTTGAAGTTCCTTCCATCCTGTTTGCTGATGGAGAAGGGACACTGCTTTGTTTCGGCCTGACTTCTGGGAAATTTCTAAGAAATTCACATTCCTTTATATTTTCCAGTGACACTCCCTGTATTTCTTCAGGAAAGTGCAATTCTAAAGCCTTCACAAAATAATAAATCCATTCTGAGCTATAACATAAAATAAAGTATCAGATTTTACAGTCACTATTGTTCCAAAACTGAATATTACCTCTCCTCGGACACAATACAGTGACATTCCTAGTGGTACTTCCCTTTCTGTGCTTGCATTAATGGATGTGAATGTTGGCTCTTTATTCCTCAGTGATAATTTTAAACCTGTCCATTCAAAAGTCCTCTTTTAACCAATTCACTCTCACAGGCTCGGATAGAGGAATTGGAGGAGGAAATCGAGGCCGAACGTGCTGTCCGTGCCAAGTCTGAAAAGCAGAGAGTCGACCTGTCCAGGGAGCTGGAGGAGATCAGCGAGCGCCTGGAAGAAGCAGGAGGGGCAACTGCAGCTCAGATTGAGATGAACAAGAAGCGCGAGGCAGAATTCCAGAAGATGCGCCGTGACCTGGAAGAGGCCACGCTGCAGCACGAAGCCACGGCTGCCGCCCTGCGCAAGAAGCACGCGGACAGCACGGCTGAGCTGGGCGAGCAGATCGACAACCTGCAACGCGTGAAGCAGAAGCTGGAGAAGGAGAAGAGTGAGCTGAAGATGGAGATTGATGACCTGGCCAGTAACATGGAGTCTGTCTCCAAAGCCAAGGTCGCTGCACGGGAAGAAGTATTTCTCATTGTTAGCGTTGTTCTTCTGGACAACCAGATGAGCTGAGGGATCTTTTCCATCTCTTCACAGAGCAATCTGGAGAAGATGTGCCGAGCTCTTGAAGACCAGTTCAGTGAAGTCAGAGCCAAAGATGATGAACATGTGCGGCTAATTAACGATCTGAACACACAGAAAACACGCCTGCAGACTGAGAACGGTGCGTCCCTCGATGCAGTGTAATGCTCCAGTGTCAAGTAATTAAATATGCTGCCTGAATGTCTGTGTGTTTTGTAACATATCCATCACTTGGTGAGCTGAACAAAACTCAGAATGTACAACCTCCTCCTGGTGGCAGTCATAGAAACTCTACCCAAGGAAACATACAGCCAAACCAGAAAGAGTACTGTCAGTCAAAATGAACATGTGAGTCTGTGGTCAGTTCATCTTCTTCTCTTTGATGCCAGCACAGCATTTCTCTTCAACAGCTTTCCCTATCAGTGGGAATGCAATTGCTACTCTCCCTTCAATTTACCACATTATATCTTGTAATCACTTTCTACACGGCTAGCTGCTCTCATTCATTTGTTTTGTGTCTCGTATCTCTGTATTAAAAACATCAATGTTTTCTCGTTAGGTGAACTTACTCGGCAGCTGGAGGAGAAGGAGGCCTTGATTTCTCAGTTAACTCGAGGCAAACATACGTTCACTCAGCAGACTGAAGAGCTGAAGAGACAACTAGAGGAAGAAAATAAGGTGACTTGCTTTCATTTGGAGCAACAAATTTTAAAATAAACCAATGTGCTAAAAAAATAAATTAGATTTTTCCTCAGAGAAGAGACATCAGAACAGTGAAAATTTTGAACTTTGCCTTGGAATACAACACAAAGACGAGACACTAAAAATTAAATAAGTAAGACAGTTTAAGCCCTTCTCATCATGCCTTCTGAAGTTCAAAAACATGAGAGAAGTGAATGAAAGCAGCTCTGTGCCCATACCTAATACTGCTACTGGAAATCCCTGAGGCAAAGCAAACAGCAGCAGTCAAAAAAAAAAGGATATAGAGCAGGAGTGCTTGCACCTTGTCTGTTGATGGATTTATTTTGCCTCTGCCTGAAACACTTGGTGCAGATGCATTTGAGAAGTGTTATCCCAGACAAGATGGGCAAGCACCTGACCTTGTGTAACAAAATCAAGTCTGAAACACAGAGTCCCTAATGTTACTCATTTTGCTCGTTCTGTTTCCCTAGCAACTGTAGCACATGGACAGGGAGATAAGAATATTTTATCAAACTACAGGAAAAATATCCAGTCACAAACTGTTAGCGTTCTGACAATTTGTATAATTTTAACTAAAGGCCAAGAACGCCCTGGCCCACGCCCTGCAGTCCGCTCGCCACGACTGTGACTTGCTCCGGGAACAATATGAGGAGGAGCAGGAGGCCAAGGGGGAGCTGCAGCGTGCCCTGTCCAAGGCCAACAGCGAAGTGGCCCAGTGGAGAACCAAATACGAGACGGACGCGATTCAGCGCACGGAGGAGCTCGAGGAGGCCAAGTACGTGGAGGGATGGCTTGGAGGAAGTAGAAGGATATTTAAGTATAATGAGTGAAGGAAGCTGAAGGAAACCAGAAAATGTTTGTAGTGGGAATAAGCAGAGCAGTGTGCTTTGTAATGTATTAGAAGTGAAAAGGGGAGTGAGTAGATATTTAAAGGAGGAGTAGAGGTAGAGGTAGAGGCTTAGGGGTGTCTACATAAAGGAGAATTCCAGTGCATTGGGTTAATCACAGTAGTTGAAAAGGCACATTCTTTACACTGTCAGTATTGAAAGCATATTTATGGTGTCCCTTATTTATATGGTCCCTCTCCACACTGGTGCAGTACATATTTGGGTACGTATTCTCCCATTCCATGCACCACTTCAGAGTGCTGTGCCACCCCAAGCTCCCGGCACCACAGCATCATATATTGCTCTCTCTGCCCGTCTTTCCCATTCCAAACTCCTTTCATGTCCATTTCCTGAGAAGGTCAGAATTTTCCTTTTCTCAGTGCTGAATGTCCCATCCTGCAGGAAGAAGCTGGCCCAGCGCCTGCAGGAATCAGAGGAGCAGATCGAGGCCGTCAATGCAAAGTGTGCTTCACTGGAGAAGACAAAGCAAAAGCTGCAGGGAGAAGTGGATGACCTCATGATTGACGTGGAGAGGTCAAATGCAGTCTGTGCAGCATTTGATAAAAAGCAGAGGAATTTTGACAAGGTTTGTTCAAAAGACCATGCCAGACCTAAACATCATTAGATGTTTGATGGGACAAGACAAATTCTGAAATTATCAAAGTTCTGCACTCACAGTAGAACAAACTGCATCTTACCTAAAGCAAAGTTATGGTAAGGACCCCATAATGGGACATATGGTAAAGATAAAGTCACTGTGTAAGTAACCCCAGGCAACCACAGAAAATAATAAAGTAGCCTTCTGATAGTTTTAAAAAGCATGAAGTCTTCACAAGGGAGACTGGTCAAACAGACTGAGTGAGTACTCACATGCAAGCTAACAAGCCCTGCTGCTACTCTGCTAGCCTAACCCTGGGGTTAGGCAGAGCCTCAGACTCATGTAAAGTTCCAGCCTTCACTGCCCTTACTAACATTTAACAGAATCTGCACTGTTGGACCAAGTGACCTTGCACAACCCCGTGTCTTGGCCTGCCCTTGTGTGAGTGAAAAGACTGTGCTAAAAAAAGTCCTGACAGGTCTGTGGTATCAAACTCAAGAGAGAATTGGTAGAGTGTGACCTTTCTTGGTGGGCTTAGTCCAGCACCACTGGCTCCTGCAACACTGTGAAGTCTCACACATCCTTATTCAGACAAACCACATTATGTCCGGGCTGGTGTCAAACCAAACTCCTGCCTGATAGCTTGGGGCATGCACTGGTGTTGGCTGAAGAGGCAAATTTAAGCAGATTCCACCAAAACAACCAGAGTATGCATCACAGGGAGTTGGTTGTCACAGGCAGAGAGCAGTCCAAAGCAAAAGACTGTTAAGAAAGGCCAGACCTCTTGGTTTCTTGTCATATAAAGGGGAGTGTTTCAGAATGGGCCATTCTTCTCCTGTCCCTCCAGATCCTGGCTGAATGGAAGCAGAAGTACCAGGAGAGTCAGACGGAGCTGGAGGCTGCCCAGAAGGATTCTCGCTCTCTCAGCACCGAGATCTTCCGGATGAAGAACGCCTATGAAGAAATGCTTGACCAGGCTGAGACTGTCAGACGGGAGAACAAGAACCTCCAGCGTAAGTTCATATGTCTGTCAGCTTAGATTCACCCTGAGCCCTCAGATGCTCCCACATTTCTGGACTACCAGAGCGCTGCCTCTTTCCCAGGGTTTTGCTCTTTCTGATTTTCCCATGAAGGTGGTGACTTTCTTTCCTGCTCAGCTGATCATAAAGTCACCTGCAAGCACACGCTTACAGCTCATTACAGCATCCTGCTTCCTCAGAATGCTCCACCTCCTTCACACCATCGTAATCCTATGCATGGATAGGGACCAAGTTAACAGAATAGGCAGAAATTATGATGATACTCAGTTTTTTCGGATTACTTCAGTCACTGCCACTAGAAAAAATCTGGAGGGCTGTTGTGTGTCTCCTGATTATTGGAGGATCATGCAGCTGTGGCACAATGGATTGGCATTTAATAAGCAAACTAATTATATAAAGGAAGTACAACTCAGATCCTTTTTGTGAACTGAATGGTCACTGGGGGTTATCTAAGCATAAAGAGATCAATCAAACACGACTGTCTCTGGAGATGTCATTTCACTACCCAGAAGAAGTTGACATTATTTTCTGAGCTCACTCCAGTTGGTCCCTCTCATTTTCAAATTGCACACTGAACTGGGATGTGCAGGTTATCAGAAATAAAGATTGCACACAAGACAAGAGATATGATTTCTTCTCGCTGTTACATCCCAGTACATCAGAGCTTCTTCTGTCACTCCCGCTGCCGAGGAGCAATTGCAGGTGCCACTGATCACACTATCTGAGAGGAGCTGAGTATGTGTTTTCTGGTTGCAGAGGAAATTTCTGATCTGACTGAACAGATTGCTGAGTCTGGAAAAGCAAATCACGGGCTGGAGAAAGCAAAGAAGCAAATTGAGCAAGAAAAGTGTGACCTACAGGCAGCATTAGAAGAAGCAGAGGCAAGTGTCCTCAATAAGGGGCTTTCTTTTAGAGAAACCAAGAATGGAGAAAATTTGGGTGTATATTTTATATTCCTGCTTATCCTGAAACTGTCCCAAAGGTGCAGTAAGACAGCACAGACAGACCAAAAAGCACAGGGACTGCTCCTCTGCCACACCAACGTGGCATTCCTTGCTGTGCTATCATGCACAAAAAAACCCCCAGTCCCAGCCTAAAATTGAGCTCATTTTGCACCATCTGTTTGAATTTGCTCCCATGGAAAGCTTTTTCAGTGCTTGTTCTTCTCTAAAGGTCCACGGTAAGGCAAATACACCTGCCCTCCCAGCTGCCGAGGGTCACATTTCTGCATGGCCATTTCCCAGCAATGGACACTACAGAGACAAATGATAATATTTCAACCCTGACAGGGCTCTTTAGAGCATGAAGAGGGGAAAATCCTACGTGTTCAGCTGGAGCTGAACCAGGTGAAGTCAGATGTTGATAGAAGGACTGCAGAGAAAGATGAGGAAATTCAGCAGCTGAAGAGGAATCACCAGAGGGTACTGGAGTCTATGCAGACCATGCTGGATGCTGAGGTCAGAAGCAGAAATGATGCTTTGAGGCTGAAAAAGAAGATGGAAGGAGATCTGAACGACATGGAAATTCAGCTGAGCCATGCCAACTGTCAGGCAGCAGAGACACAGAAGCACCTTAAAGCTGTGCAAGGGCAACTCAAGGTAGGGACTCCAAGGCTACAGTCCCGTGGGTCTTTGCCATTCCCTCTGCTTGCTTCTGGGTCTCAGGGTGCTTTCACCTTTTAAGGATTCCCAGCTCCATTTAGATGATGCCTTGAGAGAGAATGATGACCTGAAGGAGCAGCTTGCTCTCGTAGAGCGTAGGAACAGTCTGATGGCAACAGAAATGGAGGAGATGCGAGCTGCCATGGAGCAGACCGAGCGAGCCCGGAGGGTTTCTGAGCAGGAGCTGACAGATGCCAGTGAGAGAGTTCAGCTGCTCCACTCACAGGTATTTGGCATCTCCTGGTACAGGAGATTACTGCAGGCATGTGGGAGTGGCACAAACGGGGTGGGAATGGCCTGTCTGCTGACTGTCCCAACAGAACACAAGCCTCCTCAACACCAAGAAGAGACTGGAGGTGGACATAACTCATTTGCAGACTGAAGTTGAAGACAGCATTCAGGAAGCCAGAAATGCAGAGGAGAAAGCGAAGAAAGCAATCACAGATGTGAGTCCTCTTGCTTGCCTCCCTTCCATTTTGTCCTGCCACAGTCACTTTTACACTTTAAAAAGGCAGCAGTCAGATGGAGGAGAACCAATCCTTCAACAGAAAATACCTGTGACACACAATCCCTCCCACATGGGCCTCATGCAGCCATTTCCCTACTACTTGTCACAGAAGGCCCCTTCAGAAAGGGTCCTCATGTCCTGCTGGCTGTCTGTATTGAAGAGGCATTTACTCTCCCCTGCTCCATACCCATTCACTTTTGCTTCCAGAGTAAATGTAATAGACAGAGTAGGACAGATGGTGGCAAAATTGTAATAGAAAAAGGGTAGTTTGAAACAAAGGCCTGTGTAGACACAGCACAGAAAAGCAGAAATTAGGACTAAAATCATACACAATTCTATAGAAATGCTAGACATGTAATAAATAAAAAGAGAGAATATAAATGTTTCATTTAAATAAGGCTGCACGTTCCACACTAACAGAAGTAACAATACCTAGGAGCATCTAGGAAAGGTATAGGACAATTAAAGAGGAAATGGTGACACTATTGCATCAAGTCCTGGTGCACCAGTGTTTAGTCCTGACTGCCCACCAGCAGCACTGCTGCAGGGTCCCTGACCTCTCTGCTCTGCCACATTGGTGACAGCTATCTATCCCAGGTTCTGAGGATCTCAGCAGGCACAAGCTTTTCAGTGCAATTTGAGGTACTCAGGGTCATCTCATTGGCAAAAACTGCTTAGAAGTCTGACTTTGGCAAATTTAGGCACCAAGCAGCCAGATACACAAAATCACTAGGAAGCCCAGAGATGCAGAGTGCTAGTTGGTGGTACTTCAAGATACTTCAATTTTGAGTGACTTAAAAAATAGAACTTTGGTACCAAGCCATTTGCAAGCGTTGATTATTATCTTCTTTATATCAGCCCTGTCTGTTCTCTAAAGGTGGAGCAGTTTTAGAAATACAGACTCTGAGAAAGAGTGATCCTGTTTGTATGACAGAGCCTTAGCAAGGCCGTGGGCACTGACTGAGAACGTGCAGAGTCACTGACCACTGTGAAGCTGGGCATTGCTCCCAGGCACAGAGAGCTGCTGGGATGGGGATATTTGTGACATAGCTGTGCACCACAACCAGGCAGCCATGATGGCAGAAGAGCTGAAGAAGGAGCAGGACACCAGTGCCCACCTGGAGAGGATGAAGAAGAACCTGGACCAGACGGTGAAGGACCTGCAGCACCGTCTGGAAGAGGCCGAGCAGCTGGCACTGAAGGGAGGGAAGAAACAACTGCAGAAGCTGGAGGCCAGGGTATGGTGAAGGCTTGGGTAGACTAAGGTGAAGTTTCTGACTGGGCCCTTGGTTGCTGGAACCTCTTGGGAGGGTGAGAAGAGGGAGAGCCCCAGGTATTCCCAGCAGGTTTGCTGAGAGCTATGCTGAGTAGCCAAACATGGCACTGTGGGTGATGAACTTGAGAATGACCTCAAAAAAACTGCGTGGGCAAAAATGGGGGCAGATGGACATCAGGAAGGCATAGATGGTAATTTTGTCTAGGGAAAAATAATTTAAAACATATTTACTTGGGGATGGGCTTGGAACTGGTAATGGACGCTTCAGAAGCTGTTAAATGTGCAATAGAAGCAAAAACCTAAAACAGGAAAAAAAAAATTTGGCTTCGTTAGGAAAGGCACTGAGAACAAGACAGAGATGTATGGCAACACATTCTTGCCACTATAATAAATANCCTCCTCAACACCAAGAAGAGACTGGAGGTGGACATAACTCATTTGCAGACTGAAGTTGAAGACAGCATTCAGGAAGCCAGAAATGCAGAGGAGAAAGCGAAGAAAGCAATCACAGATGTGAGTCCTCTTGCTTGCCTCCCTTCCATTTTGTCCTGCCACAGTCACTTTTACACTTTAAAAAGGCAGCAGTCAGATGGAGGAGAACCAATCCTTCAACAGAAAATACCTGTGACACACAATCCCTCCCACATGGGCCTCATGCAGCCATTTCCCTACTACTTGTCACAGAAGGCCCCTTCAGAAAGGGTCCTCATGTCCTGCTGGCTGTCTGTATTGAAGAGGCATTTACTCTCCCCTGCTCCATACCCATTCACTTTTGCTTCCAGAGTAAATGTAATAGACAGAGTAGGACAGATGGTGGCAAAATTGTAATAGAAAAAGGGTAGTTTGAAACAAAGGCCTGTGTAGACACAGCACAGAAAAGCAGAAATTAGGACTAAAATCATACACAATTCTATAGAAATGCTAGACATGTAATAAATAAAAAGAGAGAATATAAATGTTTCATTTAAATAAGGCTGCACGTTCCACACTAACAGAAGTAACAATACCTAGGAGCATCTAGGAAAGGTATAGGACAATTAAAGAGGAAATGGTGACACTATTGCATCAAGTCCTGGTGCACCAGTGTTTAGTCCTGACTGCCCACCAGCAGCACTGCTGCAGGGTCCCTGACCTCTCTGCTCTGCCACATTGGTGACAGCTATCTATCCCAGGTTCTGAGGATCTCAGCAGGCACAAGCTTTTCAGTGCAATTTGAGGTACTCAGGGTCATCTCATTGGCAAAAACTGCTTAGAAGTCTGACTTTGGCAAATTTAGGCACCAAGCAGCCAGATACACAAAATCACTAGGAAGCCCAGAGATGCAGAGTGCTAGTTGGTGGTACTTCAAGATACTTCAATTTTGAGTGACTTAAAAAATAGAACTTTGGTACCAAGCCATTTGCAAGCGTTGATTATTATCTTCTTTATATCAGCCCTGTCTGTTCTCTAAAGGTGGAGCAGTTTTAGAAATACAGACTCTGAGAAAGAGTGATCCTGTTTGTATGACAGAGCCTTAGCAAGGCCGTGGGCACTGACTGAGAACGTGCAGAGTCACTGACCACTGTGAAGCTGGGCATTGCTCCCAGGCACACAGAGCTGCTGGGATGGGGATATTTGTGACATAGCTGTGCACCACAACCAGGCAGCCATGATGGCAGAAGAGCTGAAGAAGGAGCAGGACACCAGTGCCCACCTGGAGAGGATGAAGAAGAACCTGGACCAGACGGTGAAGGACCTGCAGCACCGTCTGGAAGAGGCCGAGCAGCTGGCACTGAAGGGAGGGAAGAAACAACTGCAGAAGCTGGAGGCCAGGGTATGGTGAAGGCTTGGGTAGACTAAGGTGAAGTTTCTGACTGGGCCCTTGGTTGCTGGAACCTCTTGGGAGGGTGAGAAGAGGGAGAGCCCCAGGTATTCCCAGCAGGTTTGCTGAGAGCTATGCTGAGTAGCCAAACATGGCACTGTGGGTGATGAACTTGAGAATGACCTCAAAAAAACTGCGTGGGCAAAAATGGGGGCAGATGGACATCAGGAAGGCATAGATGGTAATTTTGTCTAGGGAAAAATAATTTAAAACATATTTACTTGGGGATGGGCTTGGAACTGGTAATGGACGCTTCAGAAGCTGTTAAATGTGCAATAGAAGCAAAAACCTAAAAAGGGAAAAAAAAATTTGGCTTCGTTAGGAAAGGCACTGAGAACAAGACAGAGATGTATGGCAACACATTCTTGCCACTATAATAAATATACCACGTGCAGTTCTGGTCTCTGCAACTCAAGAAGGATCTGCAAGATAAAGCTTTATGAGTATTGACAAACAAGACTCTGCCATTTGGAAACACCAGCACATCTTCAACTTTAAAATAAATAAAAATAAATACTTTACAGAGTGGGCAGTGAAATTGTGTAACCTGCTGCCATGGAAGGCTGTAGAGGCAGCTGGTAAAAGGTTTAAAAAGTGGGTAGAAATCAGCAGGTTTACAGAAGGGCACAGGCATAGATAAGCCACCTTACACCTCTGATTTAATGCCTGTGGAAGCTGGACAAGAAGAAAGGGAACAGACAGCAGCTGGGTTTCCATGCTGTCCCTAAATAGTATATGCCACTGACACTCTCAAAGATAACAAATGAAAGATGAAAATGAAACAGATTTTCCCCATTTACCTGGTGAACAATCATAGAAGCCTCCCTTCCCTGTTTCAATTTCCTGTCCTCTGATAGATTTAGGCCTAATTTTGACCATAAATGCTCTAGGTATGCACAGCTAAGATTCTTTTATAAACAACTATGCATTCACACACTATGTCACCACTAATATGACGTAGGGAGCATATTTTAGCCAGCCTAGACCCAAGAAGCTGCAGAAGTTGCCCTGCTCTGCCACTTTCTCTGCAGCCTTAGTCCACAGAACCTTGCAGCAGGATCAGCAGCCATTCTGGGCAGCTTGCCATCTTCGCCGTGATTCTGTGTTTCAGATTAATGAGTTAGAAAACGAGCTTCATTCTGAGCAGAAACGAGGAATAGAATCCCTGAAAGGAGCTCGCAAGTACGAACGGAGGCTGAAGGAGCTCACTTACCAGGTACGGCAAACCCTCTGCCCTCCTACCTGGATC
Organism: Dicrurus megarhynchus; assembly: GCA_013399195.1. NCBI lineage: Eukaryota > Metazoa > Chordata > Aves > Passeriformes > Dicruridae > Dicrurus > Dicrurus megarhynchus. Next base: position 1,697,638 of record VXAD01003666.1, on the reverse strand, counting down.
ACCTCGGTTCGTCTTCCGAGGCTGACTTGATTTTCACTTCCTACAGTCTGAAGAAGATAAGAAAAATATTCTTCGGCTCCAGGACCTGGTGGACAAGCTGCAGTTAAAAGTGAAAGCGTACAAGAAGCAGGCTGAGGAAGCTGTGAGTGGAGGACTCTTTTCAGTGGGGCCTGGGTAGAGATTTCTGAAAGGTGGGCGGCCTAGATCATTAAAATAATTGAATAATGAGTTTTGAAAGGATAGCTATGGCCACTGACTTTGAATATTCTTTACCTTATAAAGACTTATGGCTCACAACAGAGTGGGCGTAGCTGCAGTTATCCCGGAACTGTTGCACTTTTGGAGCCACATGAGCCAATTTTCCCATGTGGAACCGGGTGGGGCGATTGTTCTGCCCCCCGAGCGGTCGTGTCGTGGATGGTACTGGATATAAACACACAGAGAACTGGCAGTGCAGGGATGGATGGACCTGTGGGGCCAACACAGGTGATGTTACCGTGGCACAGGGCAATTTCATTCGTGCCAATGCTGTCTGACTTCCAGGAAGAACAGGCAAACATCAATCTCTCGCGATGCCGCAAGGCCCAGCACGAGCTGGAAGAGGCGAAGGAGCGAGCGGATATTGCCGAAGGTCAGGTTAACAAGCTGCGAGCCAAAAGCCGAGATATTGAAGGCCAGGTGAGTCGGGGGGCTGCAGAGAGGGACCATTCCTGTGTCACAAAGGTCACAGCCACAGCTGCAATCCTCACACTCTTTCACTGGAGCGTCCTCAGAAAGAAAGGCCAGAAATAGTCGCTTACTCAAAACCAGTGCATTTTGAAAGTCGTTTTGGTGCCTCACAGGAGTCAGACCAAATATGATCAACGCTAAGAATCCAGGTCTTTCAGCACAATTGGGAGATATTACTACTTCATCATAAAATGGCAAAAAATTTGCAATAGCCACAGACCTGAAACAAGACCACAAATAATTCAGTTGCTCCAATATCCTCTACATTATGTTCCTTTTTCTATATTTAGAAAACAGAGAAATGAGGTTCCTGACCAGAGCTGCAGCAGGCTCCCTCCTGATAGAGACTTCCGTGTATCCAGCAGATATCCATTACTTTGTTCAAGTAACCCAGTGTGTGTGTGTGTGTGTGTAACTGACATATTTAGCCAACCTTAAGGTGAAGCTGTGAGAAATTTTACTTATATATACATAAATATATATGTGTATATATATGTTTATATATATATAAAATAAACCTGGGTGATGCTTTAGTGACTGTATGGACTGTTGACTCGCTATGAGATTGACAAGTGTCTGTCAGTGTTTGTGTGTGTGTGTGTCTGTTTGTCCATGTGTCTGTCTGTCCATGTCTGTCTGTCCGTGTCCGTGTGTCTGTGCCTGTCTCTCAGTCTGTCTGTCCGTGCCTGTCTGTGTGTCCGTGTCCGTCTGTGTCTGTCTGTGTGTCCGTATCTGCGTGTGCATGTCAGTTTGTCCGTGTCCGTATGTTCGTCTGTCTGTGTCCGCGTGTCCGTGTCTGTCCGTGTCCGTATGTCCATATGTCCGTGTCCGTCCATGCCTGTCTGTCCGTGTCCATCTGTCCGTGTCCGTCTGTCCGTGTCTGTCTGTCCGTGTCCGTCCATCCGTGTCTGTCTCAGTCTGTCCGTGTCCGTGTGTCCGTGTCCCGCTGTGCGCTCCGTGCCCGCGGGGCAGGCGGGGCGCGGCGGGAGCGCTGCCAGGCGCAGCTGCTCCAGTGCGGCGCGAGAGGGCGCTGTGGCAGCGCCGGCCCGAGCGGNCGAGGTGTGCAGAGGGTGCAGGGTGTGCGGGGTGCAAGAGGTGCGGTGTGCAGGGTGTGGGGTGTGCGGGGTGCGGTGTGCGGGGTGTGCGGTGCGCAGGGGGTGCAGGATGCGGTGCGCCCCGCTTACACCTTTGCTGAGCCGCTCTTTATTGTCCGGGAGAGGACGCGGTGTTCGGAGCACGCTGTCAGCTCCAGGGGCTCACTGTGGTGTCCCGGGAAACGCTCCTGCACGGAGACAGGTGATCCCACACCGGATGCTCCCTGCTGCTGGCCGGTGTGCCAAGGCACAGCTCGTGCTGGCTCCTGGGCCGTGCTCGTGCTGGGCTGTGCTGGGTGGCTGTGCTAAGCCGGGTGGCCCAAGTGACAGCCAGTGAGTGGCTCTGGCTGCTCTCCTCAGCCCCAGTTTTGTCTCCAGGCACCAGTGCCATCACCCCACACCTGCTGGTCACCCCAGCCAAGGCTCCTGCCTCCTCCCATACACATTCAGCACTCTGTGTCCCTTCCTCCCATGTCATTCCTTTCTCCTCTTCTGTGTATTCATCTGCTTAAATTGCTCCCAAAATGTTGTTTTCCATTTAGGTTTCTGTCATCTTCGTCCCGTGTTTTGTACCCCATCATCTTCGTCCTGTGTTTTGTACCCCATCATCACAGCTGGCTGTAACCCATGCCTCCTGACTGGCCACTCGCCTCCTGTTCACATTTGGGGTCCTTTGTGCCAGTCGAAACTCGCTGGCATGTTGCTTGCTGACGCCCCGTTGGACAGTGGTCTGCCATCAAGCAAGGGCCTGTCTGTCGAGCTGACAAAAATCCTCTCATTGTTTCATTCCCCAGCTCCGTGGCTACCTGCCACGGCTGGCTCTGGCTGGCCTGCCCTCCAGCATGGCACGGGCTGTTGTCAGAGATGGATGGGGACAGCCTGATCACAAACACAGCACTCTGTGACTTGAACAGTTGCTGTGTCCGGCCCCCCGACGCGGCAGGTCCTGCCCACGCTCTCACATGACACGATGCAGTTTTCATTGCACAGCTGTGCACATTAGGACTGCGTCTGCCCCAGCCAACAAACAGTGCTGTGATAAGCACGGGGCTAGCTGACAAATCAGGAGATTAGCAGGGTTTATCCTTTTGTTAAATACAAACCTATTTGTACAGAAAGGAAGTAAAAAACTGAAAGAATGAGAAACAGCTCTTGCATGGGAGTTTAGTTCTGCAGGAGTGTTCTTGGGGCTATTTTTTGCTCTGTTATGATGATGGCTGAAAACATATTTATAAAGCTGAAAGAAAAGCCTTTGTCTGAACATTGCTTTGCATTCCCAGAAGCTTCCTGATGTGCTTTTGTAGTCGTCATGAAACTATAGAGCCCTCTGAGTCCTTTGCTTGTCCCTCAAAAAAAGTGTGGAAAGCCAGAAGGATGCTGAAATGAGATAACTGCTAGGTTTTCAAAATGTACTTTATTTATTTCTTTAAGAACAAGAAAAGTACTATTTTTCATTCAAACAGGAGGTAACATGAAATCTCCTGTACTAGGACATAAACAAAAGGACAAGACTGTTTATTTTAGGACAGTAACAAAGTAGCTGATTAAGAGCGATGGAGCTGTGTCCTACCTCAGTGCATAGGAAGGACAATTCTCGCTGGTTTCCCCATCTGCAAAGTCGTAAGGAGGATTAAAATGCTGATTTAAAACCACACCATGCACACACGGAGCTCATCCCCTCTAGGCATGGTGCCTGCTCCTCCTTTGAGGTCCTGGGGAAATGGATAGAAGTGGGATTCACTCCAGTGGCCTACAAGATTCTCTTTCAAGCCTGTAGGAAAAGGGTAATTTGTGCTGAGAGTTAACAGCCCCTTTGCTTAAGCCTGTGACTGACATCAGAACTTTCTGCAGAAAACTGAGATTTCTCAGGTTGAAATGGTACCACTGTTGATCTCTGCTTGTATCAGCATCATGCTCAGCAAAGAGGACTCAGGGTTTGACCCTTTTCAATCACATGATAAATTCGCTCTAATTCACCTCATACATTTGTTCTAACTCTGTGAAGAATACAACATCTCTATTTTTTCAACCTGGGACAAAACAACTCCACGTATTAGTGCAGACTGGGGATTTCCCGTAGAGTGCAGCCCTGCAGTAAAGGCCTTGGGATCCTCGTGGAAAACAAGTTGGACCTGTGTCAGCAGTGCTCCCCTGCAGCAACAACACCCACCAGTCATGGGATTGCATTAGCAAGTGGTCAGCAAGTGCAGGGATGTGGTTATTCCCTTCTGCCTGGCCCTGGGGAGGCTGCATCTGCAATACTCTGTGCAGTTTTTAAACACACACACACACACCATTGTATGGGAGATGCTGACATTCTGGAGAGGCTCCAACACAGCCCAAGGATCAGTCAGGAGGAGCATGTGCCCTGTGAGGAGATGCAGTGGGAATTAGGTTGGTTTGGCCTGCAGAAGGGAAGGCTGGGGGATCTCATTGCAGGGTCACGGCTGCAGAGGGCGGGGATAAGAATTCCAGGGCAAGAATTCCAAGCTTTTCCTACAAGTGCACAGCAACAGGACAGCAGGCAGTGGTCTCATGTTGCCAACCAGGGAAATCCTTTTTCAACAAAGGGAGCACCTTATTTACCATGAGAGTGCTGCAGCCTTGGGGCAGGCTGCCCAAAGAGGCTGTAGAGCCTCCATCCTTGGGATTTCCAGGATACATGTGGACAAGGCCCTGGAGTGACTTTATCCAGCCTGGAAGTTAGCCCTGCTTGGAGTAGGAGATGGGATTTCAACGCACATTTTTCACAGATTCAGCTGCACTCACTAATCTAGCAGGAAGCAAGTTGCATTCTGCGGTTTGAGGACTGATCAATTCACTGGAAAGGTTGAGAAGCACAGACCTGGTACCTAGAGAAATTTCAAAATCTGAGAATAAAATTTCTAATTAAATTCTAGTCCAATTGAAAAACTGTGTTTATTGCGTGTATTTTTTTGTATGTATGGTTTACATATGTGGAATTTTCTTATGATTACATTATGAGGATATGTCACCATTTGTTTTAAACTTTCTTGATCATCTTAATCTGCATTCCTCAGACAGTTTCCTTTCTGAGTCACTGGAATATAAGAACCCTGCAATCTTTTCTTTCTACAGTGTTGGACAAGGGACACAAATTAGAACCTTCCCCACTGGTCAGAGGAGCTCACTTGATCCTCAGAAACTCTCCTTTCTGCATTCATTCTGGCCACAGGAGACTGACAAAATCCTCTGGATATTTCCTTGCTTTCAGCTCTTTCCTGAGCACCCAAACCTTGCTAGATATTTGAAGTGAAGATTGTTGTGATTTTTTGATACCAATATAGATCCCTGCTCCAGATAGTCCCGACAGCCTTCACAGACTTTTGGGCAGCTCCAGGTCCAGGTGAAGCTTGCAGGGGGTCAGGAATAGTGACCCTGTTTTTTCCCACCCACCCACTGCTGTTGGCAGAGAAGTGGAGTAGCCTGGAAATACAAGAAAAGGACTGGAGAGTACAATCTGTGAGGAGTCAGAAGAATATGGGAGATGGAAGAGTCACTTGTAGAACCCTCGCTGGAAAATGGAGTGAGAGGAAGTTGGTCACAGTGAACAGGGCTGTCAGAGGGGTGGATATGTGATGCCCACTAAGAGACAGTTTGCTGCCAACCTGCTGTTTGTAAACGTGTGTCAGCAACAGCAGATTTTAAAGATTAAAGCTGTCAAGGGAAAAATAATGCTGAGTTTCCAAGAGTTTATGGGATTGGATCCTCATCTCCAACACTCCTCAGGATGAACATAGTTCTTGCCTAATTCTTCGAGACTTTCCTGTATGAGTCATTGTTCATGACAGAATAGCAGCTTTATACACAGATGGTTGTAGAACAGAGGCACCATTGAGAGGCAAACACTGAGACATCTATGTCCTACAGATACAGGCACACACACACACAGAGATCAACAACTTCATCCACAGAAAGCAGTCAGTCCTGCTCAGTGTGTTCAGGCAGAATCTCTACTCTTTCATGACACAAGAAATCCCTGATGGAATTCAAGTAATGAGCAATTCATGCTGAAGAGGAAAGCTTAGTGTCAGGGAAATATCAATGTCCAAACTAGCACACCCAGAGGGAGTTTGGCCGGAGGGCTGCCTAGCTGGATTGTTCTTCTTAGCTGGCCTGAAGCCTGGTTCTCTCATGAGCTCAAAAGAGAAGATCAGACGCTCTGGGATCCAGCAAGCTGTTGTAGATTATCTGGCAAGCCCAAATCATACCACTAAGATTGATACTAAGCCAGAGTAAAGGACATTTGAAGGAAAGTTTGGGTGCTTTCCTCAGAGTCCTCTTGGGATGTTTTCCTGCTTTTCCAGTGCCTCTCCATGTAATCTTGGACAAATCTCTTATGACCCTTAAAGTAGGTTCATGCCCACATCCCCATGTGCAGGTAAATTTCAGTTTAATGGTTCAGGTTTGGACTCCAGTGCAGCTCTTAGGGGATAAAGGTCACTGAGGGTGGGTTGAGCCTATGATTGTGGGCCAGCACAAGCCTCAGATGAAACAGGCAAGGAACAGGTTCCAAAACACCATGCCTGCACTGGAAACCCTTGCTACAGAATGCTATGGATGCCAAAAGTTTGCACAGGCTCAAAAAAATAACTACACTAAATAATGGAAATGAACGTGGAACGATGTGATACCACCTCCAACTGGGGAAAACATGAGCTATCGTTTGTTGGAAACGAAGAGGGTGTTTTCAGAAGTGTCTCCCTCTACCTGTCCTTTTCCCTAAACTCCTCCTGTAAGATACTGCTGGAGACAAGTCAGATCCAGAACTATTTGTCTTATGTTGTTGTCTAACACTTAGAAGCTGAGATCAAATAGTCACACCTTGCTTGTTATTAATACTGTAATTATATGATTTATAGACAATGCCTCTCTTCCTTTCAATGACCTTTCCATTTAGCATGAAATAGTTAAACCCAATAACTGGGCTTATTATTTGGGTCAATAAACCCAAAAACATTAAACATTTAATGACCTAGTGTTTACAGAGCTGGAAGAAGAGAGGATAAGGCTGCAGTGTCTGCTTCAACAAATATAAATGCTTAGGAACCACTGAGGTGGTCTAAAATGAGGCCCATCCTCTCTTTGTGAGCATACTGACCACCACAAAGTGCCCTGGATGCCCTGAATGTTTAGTTTGCAGCAAGAGAAACAGCAGTAAGACAGACAGAGGGAAACTCTCCTTTGAAATTCTGCAGCCATCTAAAAGGAGAACACGGCTGTGACTGAGGCTTTTCAGAGCCCCAGGAAGGCAGAGGTGAACACTGAACCGCTGGAGAGAAGGCTTGGCATCACTCTTTCAACCAGGGGTTTGTGACAACTGGCTGCTGCTGACACCTAACTCTGAGGCAAAGTGTCAGGGTTGTGAGTCACATTTCTATGACCAATTATGTGCCTGTCATGCAATAGGGTGGGGCCTGCCCTGCCTCTCAGTAGGAAATATGTTGACTGGAAATAGGCTGATGTTATCGGAACAGTTTGTTATTCGCAGCCTGCTTCCAAGAAAGGAAGTGAATGGAAGCAGTCATCTCTCCAGGTGAATTATCCTGGCAGAAGAATCCAGTTTATTCTCATGTGAATCACCACAAGCTGTTTGTTCATGTAATATCACTGTCCATTTATAGACAGAGAATACGTTTGTTTATGTCTGACTCTAAAATAAGTAGATACAGCTCTGGGCACTGCTAAGACAAGGATGACTAAACCTGCCCTGGAACATCACGAAGTTTTACTATGACCACAGCCAGGCAGGGCACTGCACATCTGATTTAATTTCCAGAGTTGATCTTGTACAAGGGCAGTTCCAAGGGCAGCAGAGACATCTGAAAAACTTCTAAAAGCAGGAATCAAAGGTAAAGCCATGCTTTTGTCCTCCAGTGCTTTTTTTAATTCATGTTTGAATCACATATTTGATCAGATGAACATGACTCATAAATCCGAGTCCTCTGCTTGGAACCTTTGAAGTCCTGGATGCCTAAATTTCCAATTGTGATGCTCAAGAATATCTGGTCTAGGAAATTCATTCTCTGTCAGTCGCTGACCAAAAGGAGACTGTAGACCAGATGAAGTTTTGTTCCGAGCTCCTGTATCTGTTCTGGTATTTTGGCTGTTCAAAGCACCGAGAATGGCCCCTTCCACCTAAAACTAGAGCTTTTAAGCATTTTAACAACTGAAAGGATCTTCTGTGTACACACTCAGAACATTTCCTTTCCAAAAACTGAACTAATTTCTGCCAGTCATTCAGATATCACAGGTCATTTAAAGATCCAGTGCTACTTGTGTTTTCTTTTTAGTCTCCTTCTTTCCTGGTTCCTGGCCTCAGGAGACCTGGTGGTGCTGTCTCTTGAAAACAGGTATGGCCAATCAATTATTCATGTGAATCTCCAATCCATCATGGTTATAAAGCTCTCCCACACACCTATGCTAACCCATTCTCATTGTGAACTCTGCAGCATCTGTTCAGTGAAGACAGCTGGAGTAATTTAGACCTTTTTCACGGGCTAGACAGATTGTCAAATACTGCTTTAAACAAACAAACAAAAAATTGACCATGCTGCTCCTACAGCTGTCGGGTGTGAACCTTCTTCTGGTACTCCCAAGATGTTCTTAGGTCCCTCTTCAGGGAATCTGCCCATCTGTCCAGGACTTCTTGTAGTGGTGTCATTTTAAGGCCCAAGCACAAGCTGTGAAATTGTGGAATGAGAGCTCTCTCTGACTGGATGACCACAGTGGAGGCTTTCTGCGGCGTTATATGAAGTTGGTTCTTTCTCATTCACCGACAGCATTTCTTGACACTAAGATTTGTTAAAAAGTTGGCCAGGACTTAGGTCTTCACCCTAGGCTCTTTGGTGGCAGACAGGAAGAAAAAGGAGTCCTTTCAAGGTCTCACACCAACACAGAACATGTGCATGTGATACTAATTCAGAATTGGTTTCTCATTGCTGATTGGCATACCCTGCTGGAACAGATGGCAGAGTGAGTATGACAGTTGTGATGGCTCAGGAAATAAATTCAGGCAGATCTTACAGCCAGAGGGATAGTTTTGAACATTCAGTCAGACCTGCTGTGTACTGCCCAGGAAACACCTGCACGCAGCTGAGATGCTTCAGTTGAGCTGCAACAGATGGTAGGAAAAAAGGCTGAGACTGAAAGCTGACCAGTTCACCCCAGTGCCTGGCACCCCTGAAGTGGCAAATCTGCATGTTTCTGGGATGGCTTCTGCATCTCATCGTAACTCTGGCTCTGATATCTTATGCTAGATTAAAAGGATGCCTGTGCTCAGAAATCATTTTCCTCACACAGCAAGCTCGTCCCCCTTTAACGTCCATTACACAATGCAGAAGCAAGCACAGGTCCAACCAAGCCTTTGGCAAGAGCTGCTCTCTGTTCAGGAAGTAAATCCATCCTTCAAGCTGAGGAGAAGGACTAGACACAACTCAAGAGAAACCAACCTGCTCATTATCTGCACAATGAAATGAGGATTATTTATGGAACTGTTCAAGGGATATTTACCTCTAGTGACTAAAAGGCATCCTCTGACAGGAACAGAGCCCTTCTGCTTGCAGACTGGACATTTGTACACAAGCCAAAGTCCAGTCGTAGTAACAGGCTTGGAAAGAAATTTTAAAATAAAAATTAGGCAAGTGTCTGCACTTGGGCTTGTCTGCTAAGAAGCTGAAGTTTGCAACTGCTTCAGGAAGGAGACAGCCCTAGGACTGAAACCCTGCTAGAGGCCTTCCCATCAAGAGAGTTCATGCAAAGTGGAACAGGAGCTCGCAAAAATATCAGAAAGGGAGATAACGAGAAAAAAACAAGTTGGAAAAAAATATCAGAGAATAAACCAAAGAAAATATGGAAGCATTCTGTCAACATCAAACATAAGAAAAGCAAAATTTAAACCAAAATTAATTATTTTAAATGAAAGCTCTGAACTATTTGGATCTGAGTTGCAACACGGAAAAGCTGGGTTTGTATACGCTGAAGAAAAATACAGGATTTTGTTTTGATTTCAGTTCTTGCCATCTATAAATGGCATTGTTCGAGAATACTGCTGATAGATGTACCTGGATGTGTGCCATGGTATCAGGTCTGTGGGGTTTTGCCAAGCAAGGCACAGCTGGTGTGATAATACCACATAATGGATCATAGATCAGTAGTTATCAGCTTGAATACTTACCAAAAGGGGGTGATTTTAAGCAATTTACCACAATTCAGAAAATCAAAAATAGAACTGTTAAAGTAGGCCGAAAATTGTTGAAAGAATCCTAAGAAAAAAGCCTGAAGAGCTCAGCTCTGACCTGTGCTGTCTAAATGAAGGACAGCTACATTGAAAGTCACCTTCTGAAAGGTCTAGGAGAAAGGCTGCAGGCAGGCTACCTGAGTGCTCACTTCAAAAAAACAGGTGGTGTAAATTTCTAAAATTTCAGGAAGAGAGAGAGAGAGAGGGAGAGAGAGAAAACTTCATTAAAATGTCACATGAATAAAAAGCCTGTACAGGCCAGGAGACACACAGTGCCTCCTGCGATGATAGCACATTACAGGCACAAAGGTGGTAGTTGCTCTGAACTCGCACCTCGCTAGTGACTGCAAAGCAAGAACAAATCAAATGGAAAAATGGGAGACTCTTCCTCCAGGAAGAAAGATGGAAGAGAAAGAAATGTGAACCTTAGAAACAGGACAGGCCATATAGGAGGCAGTAGCCGTATGGGGTCTGTGAAAAGGACTGAGCTCCCAGCAGAACACCACAAACTGTGCAGAACTTGTGGAGCGGCTCACAGAGGCCATCAACAGAGTGAGCCTCAGAGGAGACATGGACATGTCTGCTAGGCATGTTTGGCTCCCCTCAGGCAGCAGGGTGAGGGACCCACTCATCTCAACATTGTCTGAACTCAGCATCAGGGTTGTGCCCTTCCTTCCCCTCTCCATGAACCGACTACAAACGGATGATGGGTGGCGGGCAGATCCAGCTCCTTTGGCCTCATCCCTGTCACACACATGCTGCTGTGACTCTTGCACACACAGGAGTGAGCCTCTCCCTCTTCTCCACATGCCACACACACCACTGATGGGTCCCACATGGGCAGGTCACCGTGCAGAGGCTGCACAAACATGGGTAAGACCCTCATGCATGCCTGTGACAGAGTGAGTCACACCAGTCATTAATTCTTACTAATTCTTACCCTAATTCACACCAGTCACTGATTCTTACAGGTGCTCTGGGTTGAGCATCTCAGGCACAGGTGTGCACAGACACACACACGTGCAGCTGTTGTCCCACAAGCACACATCCTGTATTGATGCCTTAGGTTTTGACTTTTATATTTTTCAAATCCTGCACTGCCCAGTGTGTAACTGAGGTTTCTTGTAGCCTGTTCATTTCTGCTCTCTCATGTTAGGCAGACATAACAAAGCCTCTCCAGGCCTGCTCTCCAAGGACACCCAGACAGTGCTAGGCCCAAAATGTGAAAACCAAAGAGTCTAAAGGTGGGGGGCAAGCTTGGGGATATTACAACATTAACTGAAGCTTTAATTGGAGAATTAATCCTGATATGTAAATGGACCAAACCAAAGTGTGAAGAACTCGTGACCTGCCGTCCATCCTGGGGTCCATCTTGGCAGTGGCCTCTGGCTCCCCAGGGGTACCTCTGAAGGCCTTTCAAATAAATACCCACCTTTATTCCCTTATTCTGTCTGTTCTCTGTGTCTAGGAGGCCTCTTAAGGCATCAGTATGAGCAAGGCCTGCCCATTGAGGGCAGGTTACACACACATGGCACAGGTGTGACTCTCAGACAGCTCAGCCTCAAGGTGTGTGCTCACATCCATCACACTCACGGGTGAGTCTCTCACACGCACACAGGTGTCTCCTCCACAAGCATATGTACACTTCCATACAAGGTTGAGTGTCTCACACACACAGTTTTGGGAGAGTGTCATACACAAACACACGGGTACTTATCCCATAAGCACGCCAGATGTAGCACACTCAGCTGTCCATGCCCTGCCTTTCAGGTGAATGCACACGTGAAGACCTCAAGTACTCTGTGGGCAAATCTCATCCTCTCACACACACACATGCAAGTGGAGGGGGTCAGGCAGCTGACCCTGAAGTGAGTCACATGTATTTGTACCTGGGTTTCACACACACACAGGCAGGTGTATGTTACGTATGTGCAGCGAGTCAGGCGTGCATACCTGGACAGAGACACACACACATGTTCATCCACACCAAAATACAGGGCTGGCAAAGAGAAAGTCAGGACCTGCATACACAGACAGATGGGATTTACCCAGACAAACACACAAGCCACACACTTGCTGCAGAGCGAGGCAGACAGGCACACCCAGAGCAGGCTGTGCACAAAGTGGGTACTCATAAACAAAATACAGGCTGGTGATTCCCACACACACATACGTACAAGTGTCACCCAGAGATGAGGGTGTGGCACAGACAGTGCATCTCTCACATACACAAGAGGTGTCACCCAGACCGGAGTGCCACACAAATGTGCCTCACACACGTGCTACAGTCAGACACACACGAAGCAAGGTGTGCACTCAGACAAGTGTTGCAGAGATACACGCACTTGAGGATGTGTCACACACACGCTTCACATGTGCTTAAGTGTGTCACATAATGTCTTCCAGGCAAAATGGATCTCACACCCTTGGTTGTGTGTAACAAATGCACAGCCAGTGCCCCAGACACACAGAGGTGTCTCACACTCACGCAGGCACGGCGTCTCGGACACAGAGGGTCATACATGTAGGTGTTAAGACACGCACGGTGCTTCACCCACCGTCTCACAGACACGCAGGTGTTGCACACACACACACAGAGGTGACAAACGCAGTGTCTCACACACTTCAGGCACACTCAGTGTCTCACCTGGCGCCTTTCACGGACACACAGGGGTGTCCCGTTGTCACAAACACGGTGACTCTCGAATACACGGCTGCCTCTCACCGACCTACACGTGGGCATCACTAATGCACCCACGGGGTGACACAGCATCTGTCCCCCCACACGCGGTGTCCCTCACACACAGACACACACACGGAGGGGTGTCGAGCACACAGAGCATCCCTCGGAACAGCGTCCGTCACACACAGACACACAGAGGGGTGTCGAGAACACAGAGCATCCCTGCGAACAGTGCCCGTCACACACAGGCACACAGATAGGTGTCGAGCACACAGGCATCACACAGAGCGTCCCTCGGAACAGTGTCTGTCACACACAGTCACACGCAGAGAGGGGTGTCGAGCACACAGAGCGTCCCTCGGAACAGTGTCCGTCACACACAGACACACACACGGAGGGGTGTCGAGCACACAGAGCATCCCTCGGAACAGCGTCCGTCACACACAGACACACAGAGGGGTGTCGAGAACACAGAGCATCCCTCGGAACAGTGTCCGTCACACACAGGCACACAGATAGGTGTCGAGCACACAGGCATCACACAGAGCGTCCCTCGGAACAGTGTCTGTCACACACAGTCACACGCAGAGAGGGGTGTCGAGCACACAGAGCGTCCCTCGGAACAGCGCCTGTCACACACAGACACACAGGCGGTGTTCCCCGTGCACTCGCACACACGGTGTCCCCCCGCCTTGCCTCTCAGGGTCACTCGCACCCGGTCCCTCACGCCGTCCGGCCGACACGAGCGCCACACGCGCGGCCCGCCCCGCGCACCCGCA
>VXAD01003666.1:1626112-1683962 GCA_013399195.1 Dicrurus megarhynchus | reverse complement strand
CCGGGGATGTCCCGCGGGGGCACCGGCGGTCCCGGGGGGGGGGCACACGGGGCCATCGCGGCGCTGCTGGTGGGGACCCCCCTCGACATCGCTGTGCCCCTGTCCCGGGCAGTGCCCCGGCACCCCGGGCTGAGGCTGCAAGATTCTCATCATGCTGTAAGAATCCGCTCGCCCGGCCTCGCTCCGGCAGCCGGAGCCTTTGGTGCTTGCAGTTGTAGCCATGGAGCGGCAGAGCTCAGGTGCGTGACGAGCGGACTGCTCCGGACGCTTGGGTTTTCACAGTCGCTGAGCAGCAGCAGGAGTCGGTGTCTGCGGTGATGCAGCCCCTGTCAGTCACTCACGAGGGCCAGATGCTGGGCAAGTTCCGCTCTCTCGTCTCTCCCTCACCCCCTCCCATCCCCTCTCATTTCCTTTCTCTGAACGTGCCATGGTTTTGTGTTGTGGAAGAGGTAATTCAGGTACACGATCATGGACTCACAGAATGGTTTGGGTTGGAAGGGACCTTAAAGATCATCCCGTTACACCCACTCTGCCATGAGCAGGGACACCTTCCACGAGACCAGGTTGCTCCAAGTCCCATTAAACCTGGCCTTGAGACACTTCCAGGGATGGAGAAGCCACAGGTTTTCTGGGCATCCTGTGCCAGGACCTCAGCACCCTCACAAAGGAGAGTTTTTTCCTAATACCTAATGTAAATCTGCTCTTCTTCAGCTTGAAGCCATTCTCCCTTGTCCTGTCACTCCACACCCCTGTCCAAAGACCCTCTCCAGTACCTGTAGGTACTGGAAGATTCTCTTAAGTTCTCCCTGGAGCCTTCTCCTCCTCTCCCGCTGTTTCAGCAGCTCCCCAGCTAGCTGCAGACACCTCGCTGCCATACCTGTGGCATGGCTCAGGGAGCCCCAGGGTAAGGCTGGTTGTGCAGACCCAAAGGCCATGGACTTTCTGTCAGGACGCCGAGAAGTTCTGTCAGCTTCAGTCATTTCCAGGGCCCTGACAGCTGGGCTGACAGTTGGATTCCCACCTCGGGACTGCTTGTGCCTGAATGTGTTTATTGCTTCCAGTCCGTGCAAACAAGACGCAATGTGAGGGTAAAAAATATGTCCATGAAGAGTGCCTTCACAATCTCTGCGTGTGAGTTCTGAAACATCTTGTGCACTAAAGCATGAACTTGCCATGACCCCATCAGTCCCCTCCTCACTGGCCATGCCCTGCTGTCGTTTGGAGCTTACACCGAGGCTGTGGGCATGGCAATGGTCTCCAGGAGCATCTCCCTGTGGTGACCAGGCTGAAGCCAGTCGCAGCACATTTCTCAGGTCAGCCTCTGTTTTTCCTCCATCCTAAGAGGAATCAGCCAGCCTGCCTTGTTCATGTGCAAGGCAGGCAATGCCCATCCCAGGTTTTCCATGCACACCCTCCAGGGAATCCAGAGAGGCAGGAAGCAGAGTCCTGAGCAAAACTTGTCCACCAGCTGCATGTAGAGCAGTGTTCTGCGAGCAAAAGATTCTGTGCAAAAGGACATTTTGCCCACAGATCTGGCGCTGCCTTTTAATTTCTCTTGTCCAAATAAATTTAAAAATCTGTGATGTTTCCATTGACTTCCTGTTTCTTATTTTTACCTGGAAAGACAGGAAAGTTGAAGCAAGAGTTGCCCACGTAGTGCTACAAGAGTGAGACCACTGACTTTCCCGTGCAACTGACGCACTTGGGATTTCTTTTGTTAGTTTCAGAATGTGGGAGTCCTATTGTTTGTCAGTTTTGCCACCTACAAGGTCATTTATTGAGATATGTGAATGTTTGTGGTTTCACAAATTGCTAAATGTTTACACATCTAGGAATTTATGAATAGTTTGAGGAAAAATGTATCATGAGATGTGAAAGATTCTGCTCAGCAAAGGCAGTGGGGACTTGCTTCAAAATACCGTAACTTCGCTTTCCTGTCATCTCCTTCTCAGAAACTGTTTTTTTCCCCCTTAAGTCCGAGGAAGTTCCACTGTGTTTGGATCAGTGCCCACAGATGGGCCTTTCTGACCCTTGGCTCGTGTGCCACTGACAGTTTTGATGGAGACTGCTTGTCCACACAGCCCGGCCCCCTTTCTCTTGGGCAAACCTTCAGAAAGAAGGCAAGAAAAACGGCAAGGGCTGAGTGTGTTTGCTCCGGCATGTTTTTTCCTTTTCTCCAGAGATGGGACCTAATAAGGACTATGAGCCGGAGTTAAAAAATATGTCAAACGAGAGCTAATTAACCAAATCCATGGGATCACAGGTTCTTGGCACACATCACGGTAGATGTGCGAGAAGGAAGCTCTTTGTGTGTCTGTCTCTCATGGCTCTGTTCAGGGAGCCTTTCCCTTCTCTCTGGGTAGCTTATCCCTTGTGTGCAGGTAAGCAGCTTGCTCAGGGAGCTGATCTAACTGAAAGATACCACAGGAGAAATACTCTCCTTCTCTGTTCTCTGATCTGAGTCCCTGCCCAGCCACGCTGACGTCAGGGAGGTGGTCCCAGTGCATGTCCAGATGGGGCCATGGACACGAGTCTCCTTTCTGTACCAGCCAGCCCTTCCATGGGCTTTGGGTGGCCCTGGCCCTGCAGCTCTCAGTAAGGTTCAGTGCTCTGTCCTCAGCTGAACTTGACCACACATTTTTGTTTAAAGAGGAAGATGTTACTCTCTCCCTCTGTCCTGCCCTCCTTTCCCTAGGCCCAGCTTATGCCAGCAACTACGTGTGCTCTCTCTGGAGCCTGAAGGAGATCTGGCTGCATTTTCTGCCACAGCAGTGACTGAACGTGGCTCATGGCATCACCCAAGGCATGCCAGGGCTGGCAGAATTTGCCCTCCACAGCACGCACCCTTTCTTCTCTCAGCAAACTCTGTCGGGTGGCTGGGAGCTACCAGAAGGAGGTGGCCTTCTTCTGAAGCCTTTGTGGCTTGAAGCCTGCACCATGTTTAGACAGGAAGGCTGGATTTTCTCATTCTCTTCACATTTACCAACACTGGGATCTCCTCTGACAGCACTGGTTCAGAAGTCTGTGCTGAGTTTTGGTCCTGAGCTGAAAGAGAGAAGTGAGAAAGGTGTGAAGAACAGCAGAGAGGGGAAGCTCTCCCACCCTTGAGCGGTGGTTGAGCAACCAGTCTGTGGTGTGCTGGTTCCTGACGGATGAAGGAGGAGGAGAAGTGACTGTTCCTGATGCTGTTGTTGATTTGGGAAGAACCTGCTGCACCAACAGCACCTGAGTCTCCTCACAGGCAGCCAGGCTGTGGAGCTGCCAGCACTGATCATCCAGACGCCGTGGCGTGGCTCCAGCTGGCTTCTCCAGGAGCTGAGGACAGGGCAGGCTCTCCCACCTCGATGCTCTCACACTGTGTGGCAGCTCTTGGCTCTTGCAAAGAAAACTAGGGATGCATGGCTGGTGGGTGACCTGAACGGGCTGTAATGGCAAATGTAGAGTTGGGCAGCTCTGAGGAAACCATGAAGGTGGCTTGCAGGAAACAAAGCCCTGTGCCAGAGATGGGTGTTCCTGAGGGATTTTTGCCTTTGCTGCCTCCTGTGTTCTTTTGCTAGCAAAAATGTGTTTTCAGTTCATTCATCAAGGGAGGTCAAGGAAAGGACCCAGAATGTGGTAGATGTGGGGCAAGAGAGACACAGAGAGGTAAAGACATAAAGACATTTGGCATGCTTCGTTTCCTGCTCCTGTGGCTGCTGCAAGCACACAGTTGAGGGTTAGAGGAAAACAGTGATGGCTGGAGGTTCCTGCTCAAGGCAGTGATGGAAGCAATGAGAGCTGGAGGAGGACTGGAGGAGCTCATGGTAGGGGCAAGCCAGAAAAAACGTGTCTCTGTGAGCTCTGGAGAGGATACTGCTGTCATATAGAGCAAAAGTGGTAGCATAAACCAAAAACACTATCAAAAGCAGAGAGCTAAGGGAGAAAGGGAGGGTATCGGCTTCGTGGTGGGGTCCCACATGGATTCCCTGAGGCTGGGCTGGCTGGGAGCAGTTGAGGAGGCTGCTGTGGTCTTATTCACAGAACCCCTGAGTTGGAAGGGACCTTTGGAGATCAGCTAGTCTGGCTTGCCTGGCTATGTCTGTCAGGTTTTGAATGTCTGCAAGGGAGGACACCACAACTGTTCTGGACAATGTAGTCCAGTGTTTAACTGCCCTCAGTTTTTTGTTGTGTCCATTAAAGGAATTTGTGTCCCTTTGAAGGGATTTTCCTTGTTGTAGTTTGGGCCCATTGCATCTCACCCTCTCACCGGGTATCACTGAGAACAGTCTATCTATGCTTTTTTTACTGTCCCCCCCACAGATTTTTATTCACATTGATAACATCCCTCTCAAGCCTTCTTGTCTTGATGCTAAACAGTCCCAGTTCTTTCAGCCTGTTTGTATGACAGATGCTCCAGTCCCTTAATCATCCTCGTGGCCTGTTGTTGGACTCTCTCCAGCGTGTCCTTGTCTTCCTTATGTTGGAAAACCAAGTACAGTTTCTTATACTGTTGTAGATAGTAGGTTAATGGAGAAATGGTTCCTAAACAGTGTTTCCTGAGCATGAGAATCCATGCACACCAGAGGAATCCTGAAGACTGCTGTCAGATTCATGTGGTTTTGCTTTGGCTGAGCTTGGTCTGTGAGCAAGCAGCACCCTTCTGCAAGCTGCAGGGCTTGGGGAAGGAGGATGTTGTTGCTTGGTATCCATATCCTATTGAGTAGATACCATCAGCTTCAACCCTCACCCCTCCTTTGGTGATTAATAGCTATGGCAGACATGAGACCTGAAAATCTGGGATTTTCTGACCCTTTCCTCCCTCCTGTGTGCTTTATATTTTTGCCTGACCTTTTGACCATTGAGCAGAGCCCTCCAGGGCCCCTCGGTACCAGACTGTCGCAGCCGCAGGTTAAGCAATTGGCCTTCCCAGCCTGGAGCAAGAGGGAATCTGTGCAGATGCAGGTGAGGAGGTGGTGTACACAGCTACAGAGCCAGTGGAATGTGGTGTGTGATACCCTGAGGGATTTCACAACAGCTCGTGTTTCTTATCCCGAGGCTGGCTGCCTCCTCACCCCAGCTGCATCAGGGATGCTTGGCATGATGATGAGTGTTGAAAGATCTGTACAGCTCCAGATGTAAGAGCAACCTGGCACAAGGCTCAGGTGCTCCAGTTTGTGACAATCTTTACGGCACAGGGCAGCACAGATGTTGAGAAAGTGGGATGGTGTTAGACCTCAGGGGTGTGTATTCCAGGAGGTGCTTTGCATGGGACCCTCTGGAGAAACCTCTGTTGCGTCTGGTTTTTCTAGACAAGTGATTTTTGGAGGGCTGGAGAGATGTGTCATTCAGTCACATTTGCAAGTGGTTTCTTTTGAAATCTATTTTGGGCCTTGATTTTTGTATTTGTAGTTAACTAGAAATCACTTACATAAGCAGCAGCAGCAGCAACATATGCAAATTTGCTGGAAATTGTCAGCACTTTTTATAGCTTCAGTCATCCCACAGATGTAAGTCTCTGTATGAAGCACAGCGTGTGCTTCCAGAATGGATGGAGGTGGCTCTGGAATCTGACTGAGCGGGCTGGACTGAGTAGGACTTGGAGCTGCCACTGATCTTATCTGCACTCTCCACAGCTTGATTTACCAGAACTGTGAGGCACTTAGGAAGGAAGGAATGGTGTCCTTCTCCCTGGTGCAGGCTTCACCTGCAGGCGTGGGACAGATGGTTCATTGCTTCCATTGCTGCTGTGAAATACTCAGTGGGTAACTCACCTCACCTAACCCAACCTGGGGCAGCTGCCACGTGGACATGGAGGTGGGCAGACAGCTGAGCCTGGAGGTTGTTGCACATCCAGCTGCAGGAAGCATGGCATGGCATGGCATAGCACAGACTGCTTCCTTCGTGGTGCCTGGAGAGTCGTAGAGAAAAATGCTGGAAGGAATACACAGAAATTAAAATGCCTTTTATTTATTTTGTAATAGCACAGAATGTGTAGAGGATTTCTGTGCCAAACTGCTCTCTGCCATCATGGGAGCTGTATGATGTGTATGATATGTATTAAAAGAGGGGATGTGTTGGTACAGAGCTTTTCCTGATGCACAGAGGAGAATGAGGTTGTGTGTGCACCTGGATGGCTGTGGGTGCCCGAGCCCTGAGCTGTTTGTACGTGGTGTCCTTATCTCCTGCACACAGCAGTGGTGCTTTGCTTTCTCTGAAGGTTCTTCTACATCCTTGTTATCTCACTCTCTCTCGTTCCTCCATCTCCCCACTCAAAAATCAGCTTAACATAAAACTCATGAAGAGCCACAAGAGCCGAGGGGATGTGTGACGATCTTGGGTGTAGATGTGACTGCTGCCACTGCTTTTTTCTAAGGATATTCTGTGGAGCAAGTCATGCTCCAATCTGTAGTCTTGGGTGATGGGGAAGGAATCTGGTCTTTAATTTGGTGTGATAAGGCTGTGGGTGCTGAACCCAAAGAGTGGATGGCATCACTGCCAGGCTGGGATTAGTATTCCTAGCTCCTGCCCAGGGGTGCTTGTGGCACCATCCTGAGTGTTCTGGCCATTCTGCTGCCCCTGGGAGGTGTTGCTGGGGCAGCAACCAGAGCTGAGGTGGGGATGGCATTTCCCCAGGTGTAGAAGGTTGGTTTTCATTCTTTCGGTGCAGAGAAAATATCTCTGCATTGTCTCAGGGAAAAGGTGAAGTTTTCAAAGCTCAGTGCTCACAGGTGCTGAGGCTGGTCTGCTCTGCAGGATTCAACAGCAAACTGTTGTCCAAAGTGAGGTATTCATGAGAGGAGTGACAATGAGAATCCTGCAGTACTGCCTTGAGGTTTAGATTCACAGTGTCTTTTTTCTATCTCTGACTTTCTGTAACTGTATTTTTTAGAGTTGAAACTTGTGATCATCTGACCACTGATATTTCTGGCAAATGCGAATGAAATCAAATATAAAAGGGTGAGGAAATTATGTTTTGCTGCCAGAAAAGCACTCTTTAATCAAGGCTCTGAGGGAATTTAAAGCCCCAGGAGAATGTGAAGAGGATGTGATGCTGCAGTTCACAATCCCTCTCCTGTGAGAGTGACGTGTGTTGTCCATCTAGTGATTGTCTTGCACTGTTGAAGTTACAGATAAAATGTAAAAACTGAATAGTACCATAAATAAGCAAAATTTTGAAGGGAAGGGTCTTACTGTGGCATTTTTTGTGAGCTCTTCTGTCGCCTGCACAAGCTGGGCTGTTGCAGAAGCTGGGCTCTGAGGTGCTGCTTCTGTAGCAGGTGAGAACAGTCACACTGTTGGCCTTACAAAAATTGCGTAGGACAGAATTTTTAAAGATGTGTTTCCTTTATGCTTAACTAAAAGATGAAAAAGCTCCATGGAAGGCTTAAACTGGAGTATCTCTTATGGCCTGAGGATTACAAAGAGAGTCTAAAAACAGTCCCCCTGCAGACGTCTGCCTTCTAGATGTGAAAGATGAAATGAGTTGCTGTGCACCTGCATGGTAAGGTTGGATATAGAGCAACCATGAAAAATGTGGATCATTTAAAGACTCACTTGAAGATTGCTTAGTTCCCTAAAGAATTTCCGACTCATTCTGTGCTCTGAATGGGGCACGTGTCCTGTAGAAAAATACAAGAGTGATTTCTGCAGCAGTAGACATGGGGAACTCAAGTCTCACTTTCCAGCTTGGGTGCAAAATGCACCTTGAGTGTTGTGCCACATACACCGGTGCTTAATGCACTGCACAGCACTTTACACTGAGTGTAGTTTAAAAAGACACAGCAGGAATAATGAGAAGGTGCCAGATACTTACTTTCTAAAAACAAAGCTTGACTTCGGTGTCCAAAATGGAAAATTTGGCTCTGTAATCAAGACCAGAAAATTCTGGCAGCTTCAATGGGATTTGGTTTTTTCTACTTATTTCACTTTTACTTGTGGGATAATAAACGACCAGGTAGAATTAACCAGTCATTTAACTAACCAGATTAAACCTGTGCACACATGGCAGGTTTGCTGGAAGCCTCCCAAAAGCTGGGGTTGGGGCGCAGTGGCTGCTCCCTGTGTGCTCATTTGCAGTAACCTGCACAGCTCTGCACTTGGAGACAGGGACAGAGGACCTGGGGAAACCTGAAAGCAGCACAGTGGAATTGGTGGTCCCTACACTGTGCTTTGCACACTGTCATCAGCTCACGTCACTTCAAAGTGTCATTTGCCATATTTAATTACATGTCACATTCCCTTTTATTGGTATGAGCCCTTTGAGTATGCAGAACGGCGTGAAACCAGGGCCAACAGTTTGCTCAAGCACTCTTTTCCAAAAGCAGTGTGCTTCAACCAGTGTTTGTCTTGAAAAATAGAAGTATGCTTCAGCGTATTTGGAATTTTTTATGTCACGCCACTGTGTAAAACATTACCTGTTGAGAGGACCTGCTGTACAGGGTTGGTATGTGGCGGGGCTGTTGACTGGTTTGCGCTGTACCTGCAGAGCAGGTGAGCAGGCTGAGCCCCTGCAACACGGGGTTAGGCATGGGAGAGCCCCTTGCATACCTGCCACAGCTGCAGAAGTGCACTTGTGCTTGAGAGGGAGAGCAGGCTGTACATTTCCTGGGACACAGACTCCCTACCAGCACCCTCCCTGCCCTGGTACCTTCTCTGTACCTGCAGTGGTGACTGCCCTGGGAAGCAATCCTTTTACAGGCATATGGAACAGCAGAGAAAGCTTTTTGCTTGTACTAGTAATCCAGTTTTCCACATCACGCTATCAAAATAGCTTTTGTACTAGCCCAGTGCATCTGTGGTTTGCTTTTTTGCTGGCACATTCCAGAAAGGGGTGCCATGGGTTACTCAGGAGCTGCCACTCTGCATTTTGTAGAGTGCATCTGGCAGCGGAACAGGCCGGCATCTCTTAACACACACTTTTGTCAGCATTTGTGAGCAGTCCCCTCAGTGCTCAGTCCTCAGCGTGAGGCGCTTTGGAGTTAATTTAGGCTGACTGACAGATGACTTTGGTCACTAATCTTTGAGTTCCTCAACAGGTGCAGATGCAAAGGTTGAAAATCTTCCTTTGACGTGGTTTGAGACCTGCCTGGCATTTTTCCTGCATTCATGGTGGGTGAGAGTAGACTGTGCAGACTGTTCTTGAGCCGCAGATACTCCCACTGTGATGCTGGCAGCAAAAGCACCGTGGTCTTCCAGTGTTTGTTTGAGCACTGAGTTTGTTTACTGCACAGATCTCTCAGGGCTTTCCCAGCTCTGTGGCACTTGGAATGGCCTCTGCTGCCGCAGTCTCCAGGAACACAATCATTCCAACTTTAACTCCTTTGCCGGATATCACTTCATACGCCCGTATCCATCAGTTCTGTGCCTCTCTTTGCACTGTGGAAAAAACCCTCAATAACAGAAGTAATTAGAAGTAATAAGTCTTGGGAACACCTGGGGTTTTGTTTCATGAAATGGATCAGATGAGGAAGGTGTGTGATGTTTTACAGAGTGCTCCGATGAGATATTCCATGATTTTCAGCAAAGAAGGGACACAGCTGACATGAAAGCTGCAGAGGATCTGCCCTGCCCAGCGTTGCCATAGCAGGGGCAAGCTGCAAGGCTCTACCCCATCACAGAGAGAGAAAGCAGGAGCTCATCTGAGCTGGAAATGAAGTCTGGAATAATCAGGCTGTCCCATAAGTACTGAATTTTCATCTTTGAAAAGCTCTTTCACTCTCAGCAAGTCCAGCAGTGGGTAAAAGGGAGAAAGGTGTGAGAGTGGGGAGGGATCAGAGCCACAAAGTTAGAAGTCTCAAGCCATTCATTTGGTCTTCCCAAACTTGCCCCTTGTGTGGAATCACAGTAAAAACTTCCTTGACATCTGTTAGCTCAGCGTTAAATGTCATTTTTTTTTACTGCACCTGCAGTATCCTTCCTGGCAGTTCAGCACTGCTTGTGGCTCCTGTTCGCCCTCTCACAGCCCTTCAGCCAGGGACAGGCCAAGCAGCTCTGAGACTGCTTGAGAAAAACGCAGCAGTGGAATGGGGAGCGTGGAAGGGGTTAACATGAAGCAGCTCCCTGGGCTGCTAAAAGATCAGCTTTTGTGGAAGACTGAGGGAAGGAACAAGGACCTTTGAGGTTGACATTGTTTGGGACATGAAAAGTACAATAGGATTCCAATTATTACCTCCATATGTAATACTTTGCATTTATTCCTAGCGGATTTTGTTTCCTGTGTTGTTGCCTGTTCTTTGAAGACTTACCAGAGCTCATGTAAACAATCATCTACAACTTGAACATATTTACAACACATTTCTCACTTTTCCTGAACTGTCTGAGGGGTGACTGGCATCATCACTCCTCAGATACATAACCAGACCTTTGTGGCTGACCTTTGATTTGAGAAAGACTCACTCTTTTTGCTTCTGCTCTTTGCCTTCTGGCTTTTCTATTTCTTATTTTGTATAGTAGTTTTTTCACTCCTTGACTGCTTCTTTTCTCCTGAAAGTCTTCATAGAAAGTTTATTTTTTCACAAGCATACCTGTGGTAGTTGGTCTGACAGCAGATAACAGCACTCCCAAGAGTACCACACACGGATGCTTCTGCCACCATGGCTACAACATTGCTGTTGAGTTCATTCTGTCATTCTGCTCAGTTCTACTGTGGTCATCTGTAAGCACTTTCAGAATGTTCTTTTAAATTGGCTGGCTGGATCTGCTTTGTCTTCCTGATCCTTTCTAATTCACTTATTTAGCCCTTTGTTCGTGTTTCCAAAACGAAAGCCTGCAGTTGCCTTGTGCTGAAATGCTCCTCCTTGAGCCATTGCCACAAAACTGCAAAGCCAGACCTACAGTGATAAGCTAGTGCAGTACAGGAGCAGTTCCAGTTGCTACAGAAGTGAAATTGGGTCGTAGAAGAGGCAGAGCTGGCAAGCTTTTGGTAGTGGGGTAGAAGGAGTAATTGGTACAGAGGAGTTTGGAGGAGAAAAATGGAGATGAGGAGTGACAGTTTGCAAGGGGTGACAGAGAATGAAGAATTAACAGAGTTTGGATTTGATACAGATATGGCAAAGTGCCATGCAGAAATTGCACAGAGGAGGAATTGTGTTTCCAAGGGGTGAGCAAATGCTTAACCCAGAAAGGAACAGACAGAAACTGGTTTGATAGATGTAGTTTGTTTTGTTGTCCTGAAGAACTGTGTGCAGAATTCAGTCCAAAAATGCTGCTGAGGGCTGTGTGTGCAGCACACAGCTGAGCAGTTCCAGCCCTGCCCATGTAATGAGCTGCCTGAGCAGCAGATTAGCTTCTACTGTGCCAGCTGCTGTATCATAGTACTAATTCATTACCCAAGGCCAAGTAATCACTCTCAATAGTAAGATTTAGAGGGGAGCCTGTGACTTGTCTCTTTGCGCTGCAGACTGCTGATGATCACAGTGATAACTGAGACCAAATGAAGACTGGAAATAACCTCAGTCTGTTACGGGATGAAGAATAGAACTTCAGGTATTTAAAAAAAAAATCATGTTTAAATCATCTGTGGATTCCTTCTGGGAAATAATTTTGCAGTCAGCGAACCCCTGTGCACAGTTCCTCTGAGCTGCATTGCCCCAGGGTTTGGGGACTCCCTCACTCCAGCTCCCTCCTCTGCTCTTGGCCAGCACCATTTACTAAGGCTGAATATGAATCTTTGGTGAGGGACAAAGCTTTCTCTCAGTGCTTGCCAGAAACATTATCATGGGCCAGAAACATAATTCATCTCTGGGATGGGACCGTGGCAAATTTTGCTGTGTAACTTGCTGGAAGTGTTGTGGGGGAGATTTTGCTCGTGCAAATCACTGTTCCCAGCACGTTGTGGTCGCTGTGGCCACGGCCCTGTGCTGCCTGCTGTGCCCCAAGCAAGATGCTGCCTGCCCATCACTGCAGGAGGCAGGATGGAACAGAGCATCTTCCAGCATGTCTCTGATACCCTCCTCGGGAGCCTTGTCGGTTTGGAGGTGGGACCTGCCACATCTCAGAGGTGGGATGCTGCTGGAGTAGGACAGGAGGTCTTCTTGGAGCCCCACAGACAGGGAACCCACAGATAGAGACCACCAACTGCAAGTAGCACATGGAAGGGGAAAGGAGCTGAGAACTGCTGAACGCTTCGACTCTGCCTGCATTTTTTACTCAGTTAGGTCAGAGAACTTGATCACAGGGCTCCACCCGGTGATGCTCAGCAAGGCCTTTATATCACAGCCTTACAAGCTTGCACACAGTGATTTTGGTGACACGTGGAAGGGAGCTGGCTGCACTGAACAAAGCAGCTTTTTTCCTGGGCAAGATGTGAATCTCTGGAAATGCCTCTTTTGTGATTCTGGAATCAGAAATACACGAGCAGGGATGGCTGTAGTCCCTGTGTTGGCACTGATTAGTGCTCTGGGTATGTGTGCCCGATGTATGCAGTGGTGTTAGAGCCGCAGGGCTGAACCCCCTCCTCCCTTCTGTGCCTTCTGCAGCAGGAGGTCCAGTGCCCTCGCTGGGGTCAGGGTGTGTGCCCTGGCAGCCTGTGAAGAGCCACTCAGAAGCTACAGCCTGTTTCCAGCCCAGAGTCGGGCCCTGGAACGAACAAATCCCAACATTCACTTCTGTGGTAGGGAATTTGCTTTTGCTTTCCGTGCTGGAGGATCCGGTGTTTGCCTGTGGTTAGAGGAAAGCGAGGCTGAAAACCCTTTACTCCTTCCTCCCCTTGGCAGGGAGGTGTTCTGGGGAGGTTAATGTGACTTGCTGTGCTCAGGCTTTCCCCTCCCTGTGCTGGGGTGGGATGTTTGCTCCTCAACACCAAGAGAGAGCCTCATACAGGCTTCTGCTCTTTCCTTAGCTCTGAGGATTCACACTTCAACCACCGTGCACCTTCATCCTCTCACATCCCACCTTTGGAAGAGTCAAAATCAGTCTGAGCCACTGGTCCTTTACTTGAAAATAGCGGTGATGGTGGCTCCTGAGCTTTGCCTTGCTCCGTGTGAGGGAGGTCTTGGGGCTGCTCCTTTCAGCCTCTCTGGGTGGTACCTGCTTGGGGTGCACTCCTGTAACCCCCCAGGGAAATGCAGCATTAGCACCAGCAGACAGCTGCCCTGAGGGGTTCTGCCTGCCAGGGATGGCACCAGTCTGCTTTTGGGTCATGGTTTGTCACTGCCTCTCTGTTTGGGTGACACGCAGCTCAAAGGGCAGGTGCCCTCCAACTTCTTATGGTTTGAAATGCAGTGCAGCTAAAATCCTTAAAAATACTGTTT
The DNA here is from genome assembly GCA_013399195.1 of Dicrurus megarhynchus. Taxonomy (NCBI): domain Eukaryota; kingdom Metazoa; phylum Chordata; class Aves; order Passeriformes; family Dicruridae; genus Dicrurus; species Dicrurus megarhynchus. Next base: position 1,670,733 of record VXAD01003666.1, on the reverse strand, counting down.
CCTTGTTTTTACTAATTTTAACAAATAAGGTTACAGCTTGGCTTTTGATAGCCTGTTCACCTAGGATGTGTCTTTCTGCTCTGTGGAGGGTAACAATTGTCCCTCTCTATCACATAATGTGTAACTACCTCAGTTGCCTTATCAGAATATTTCCGAGGAGTACAATTGAATTACTGTTCATCGCAATGTAGGACACAATTTTTTCCTCTCTTGTAAGCTTTTTCTTTTATTTGTGATGTTGCCTTCCTTGACAACTTCCATGTTTTCTTCTCAAGGCGAGAAATTCATTTATATCTAAATAAAATACATGCATTTATAAATGTATAAATTCTTCATTGTTGTTCATTTTCCCCTCTCTCTGCTAGGCTGCAGCTCCAGCAGTAGCAAGACAATATCTTCAGCTGAAGGAGTTAAATATATCACCCCAGAAAAGAGCAAGCCAGATCTGAAAGCTATTCCTGTAACACTAATTTTGATCTCAGCCCTGTTTCCTGTCGGAAGACTTTTCTTTCGGTGGAGATCATGAAATGTTGCATTTACTACTTTTGCTCAGAGCATGCTGAGATAATATCTTTGAGCTCCAGAGGTTCCCTCTCTCAGGAGCACAGCCTGAGGAACAACAACCACAAGTCACAGCGTAGTTTCAGTTCTCTATATTGTTGAACAACATTATTCTGAGGAAAATAATACACTGAAGCGTGCTGCCATTGTGTAGCAGAGTGTGATTAATTAGGCACTAGATTCAATACGTTTAAGCATGCAAGACAATTACTCGAGTCAGGCCAAAACGAAGATAACCTCTCAGGTTTCCCTCAAATAAAACAGGTTTTATTTTTCTTCACATGGTGAGATCCTGCAGCTGTGCAAAATTCACCAAAAAAAATTCCTTCTGTAATCCTACCGACTTTTTTCCCTTAACCCAGTCAATCACAGAAACCTGGAATGAACAGCACAGAGCTGCTGCGGCAGGAGCAGCACTGCCCTGCTGACCCCTCTGAAGTGCCAGCGAGGGTGGGGGACACAGACACCGGTCCGTGGGGGCTGCACAGGAGGGCAGCGTGTGTACAGATGCCCAGGCACAGCCATCCTGCAGGTCCCAGGCTGTTGGGAAGCTTTGACTGTTCCAATTCAGCAGCAGGCACAGAAATGAGTCGTATGAAGGATGTTTGGGCTGTGACAGGTGAAGAGTTACGGCAGCGCTGGAGACCTGAGCTGCTCTGTCCTCCCCTTGTGCCTCTGTAACTCCATCTGCACTCAGCAGCAGCCCCTGAAGGGCCTCTTGAACCTCCCTCCATGTACTGGTCCAGCTCTCAGCACTGATGTTTTCCTGGGGTAGCTTCTGTGTGGCATGAGCTCATGAGGCTGTCGAGCACCAGAACCTGTTCAGAGTGGACGCTGAGGGTGGGCAGAGGGGCCAGACCCTGCTGTCAGCCACTTCAGTGCCTCCCCTGGGGTTTTCCCCTGTGGCTGCAGCAGCCTGATCTCCAGGAATGCCGAGTGTGTCCCATGCTTCTCTGGATGGGGGCTGGAGCAGTTGGAGCACATGGATGGGAAGGTGTTAGAGATGGCACCAGAGCCAGACCTCGGCCTGGTCGCTGACATGCAGGTGTGCTACTCAGGCAGGTTATCTCCACCTCCTGAGAAAGGTGTCCAACCCTTCTGTGCAAGTGATGCAAGAGATGCTGATTTCTCCAAAGGGGATGAGTGCTGGTTTGTGCCTGGCGGGAGCTGCCCGGAGCTCACCAGTGGAAAACTCCTGGGATGGTGTGAGCAAGGGCTCCTCCTGGCAGCCTCTGTGCCTGATGGGGCTGTGTGTGTTTGGTGTCCACTGCCTCACTTATGGTCTCCAGGAGAGCAGGATTAACTTCTCACAACCTCCTGCAGCAGGTGAGCAGCTCAAGGGCAGAAAGTGATAGACATGGCTTCAGTTTCTTCTTCTCTGCGTGGAGTCAAGCACCACACGCTTCCTCAGGGAACTGCTGTGCTCTGCTGTGACCATCCTGCTGCCCCAGGGAGCCATCAGAAGTGCCAGCACACGGTGTCCAGGGAGATGGCAGGTTTCTCATAGACTTCAAGGATTGTTTTTGCTGTAATATTCCAGTGTGGACAGGTGAGAAACCTTGGGGCAGGAACTCCTCAGTCCTGCAGATGGTGAAGAACAAGTTCATCCTTATTTCAAAAGGAGAAAACACTCAGATTCCTTTGTAGCCGACTGAGGAAGAGAAACTCCTGAGGTCAGACTCTCCCAATGCTTTTTCAGATGTCCAGGCTGAAGGAGCTGGGTCGTGTTTTTCTCCCTGGTGATCAGAGAGCACTGACTTGGCTGTGCATACCTGCTCAGCCGAGGCCTGAGCGGAGACAAGAGCACTGAGCATCTCTGCCTGTGGATATGCTCAAACAGGCTGCATGGCAATCCCACAAGGAACTGCACCGAGACGTAGTTGTCATGTCTGGCCAAGCTGTTCTGCTCTTACTAACTCAGAGAGCAGGAGCCTGAGGGTGTTGTTATCAATCTGTACTTCGAATTCAGCATCTGTTCTGCATCGTCCTGCTTCTCTCCTGGGCGTGAGGCCAAGGTTTGGTGTCCAGGAGGTGGGACCTGCCTGCAAATGCAGGGCTGTGCTCAGGCTCCCCGTTCCTTCCTCCACAACCAAGGCTGCTGCAGCAGAGCAGGAAGGTGCAAATACGATTTTTANGGGCTTGAAACTTCTGTGATAAGAGGGCCGACGTGGCGTGAGTGACATGCAAGGGCTGGGCTACACTGCAGCCTCTGCCTTAGGTCTGTCTTCGGAGGCAGAGTCCTGCAATGGGAAATTATTCCACGTGTCCCCCTGGGACTGGACAATAGCAACACTTAGGTTTGAATTAAATTTTCCCAGAATTAAATACTTTTTTTTTGTTCCCCACCTTGCATCTCTCTAAGCCCAGCAAGTGTTCAGGGTGCAGCACCACAGGTGTCACAGAGGTTGGCCTGGGACTTCAGTGGAAGGCTCAGAGGGGAAGTAGCACAGGCAGTGAGGTGCCCTGAGCAAGACAAGCTCCTGACAGAGGGGACCCTGTAGGAGCTTGGTGCTTTGGGTAATACCAAGAGAGTGTTTCCATGACTCCTGGATTAGCTCTACCAAAAGCTGTGCTGCAATACTTGTTTTTTCCTGCTCTCCACAGGGTAACAGCTTGTTATCTGGAAATTTATGACCATTTATTTTTATATTAAGTCTAGATTAAAAATGGAATTCTACCCTTTTCACCAAAGCATATGACTTAAAAACCCCATGGCCTTAAAAACCCCATCTAAAGTAGTGGAATATAACCAACAGACTCAACAGAACTTTCTTGTTTCGCCTAGGTTTAATTTTGTTTTTGCAGTCCCAGGTTTCGAAGTACCTCAGCTGCAAATACTACTGTGCTTCACATGCAAACACTTGCAGAGGTTCGTGTGGAGAGTGTTTATAGGCTAGGAATGATTTCTTTATGCCTCTTTGAGGTGATGACGTCCAGATAGTGCAGGATGGCCAGACAGCACCTTGGCTGTGATAATGTTATTAAAGATTTCATTGTGAATGCTGTCAGATTGTACCATCCCCACCCCAATTCTGAACTTTCAGCTCCCAGTGTTGATCTTTGCTAAGCAGCATTTCCTTATTAGATTATCAGATTATTTCTGTTAGATTTTATTTTCTTTCTAATGCGTGATGTCATACTTTAAATAATACTTGTATTTTCGTATCAGATGCGTCCATTCCAAGCCACCTCACAGTGGAATGTCAGCAGAGTGTAATCTTTGGACACAGCTGCTGAGGATACGTATGTGTACCTCATACTCCAGGCTTACTCCTTTGCTTCAGAAAGGCTGAATAATACCTATATCATTTCTTATAAATAATTATTTGGTATTTGCATAAAGAAATAGTTATTTGGTATTTTCATAAAAAATTTGGTATTTTCATTATTTTCATAAACCTTCCCTTCTGCAACTTAAATTAATTTTTGTGCTGTGCAGGATGGGAAAATAAACCACCCTTTTTCTCTTCAGCAGATTGATGGCATATCTGAGACACTCCCCTTTCTTTCATTCCTGCTCTATATTAAACTACTTCTTTCTCTTTCTGTTCAGGTCATTTTTTCTAGATGTCTGGTTTTTACTCTTTTGGATTAGATTTTCCATGAATTCTCAGAGAAAATTAGCAAATGCTCTGAGATTTACGAGCCAGTTCTTCAAAAGTCTATCAATCTCAGGGTTCTCCAGCTTATTCTTTCCCTATTGCAGGCTGAAATCTTTGTTGTTCGTATTAACTGTGACAGCCACTTGATGATGGATGACTTTTTTATTAACAAATGACATTTTGTTGAATATCCTGAACATGGTCATTCATGGGTGGCTTTCCTCTGTTGAGCTGCAACTGGTTCTTTTACTTGGTCTTCCTCTTAATATACATTCATAAAGTATTTCCTGTTACTGTTAGTACTTTTCTGCTGATTTTATCCACTTTTGCGCCTACACTTCTGTACTTGTCAAAGGAATAACTGGCAGCTTTTTTAAATTTAAAAGCAGTCTAAAAGGTTCATTCCCTTACATGCCTAGTACGAAGCACAAAGGCTTCCCAGTCCCAATGACTTCTGATGTTTCCCAAATTACAATTATTCAAATTCATTGATGCTGTAACGGGTAATTATGTGCTGTAATGGACATGAGAGGAGGACAGATATTGAAATGCCCAATTCCATGAACAAGATTAACTTGCTAGGTGTAGAGCAATCAAAGCAATATATTTTTTAATCTGATTTGAGAGCGTGGTTTGATGAATCTGGAGCATGCAGCAGGTCGTAGTGTCTGGACCACGTTGGAAATGCATCCTCGTGGCAGGATAGTCCCAGGGATTGAGGTTCCAGGCAGTTTTAAAATGGCCAGTTTATTCATCATCTTCTTTAAACCAGCGTTAGTGGGATAGGAGATTGACTGGGAAAAGAGAGGGGGTGGAGGGGACCCAGTGACATTCATTGTGTTCTTCTGAGGATGCTCAGTTACTGCACTGGGCAAATTAAAATAATTAAAATTCATCAATAACTGTTTCCAGGGATTTCCCCCCTGCTGGCTTTTTTTTTTGGGCTGTTTTCTCCTACTTTCATTTTTTCCGAGCTGAATACCGAATTGATATTTCCTGTGTGTTTCTGCCTGCTCCATTTTTCTGCACACCTCTGACCAATCTGCAGCTGGTCATCTCCCACCAGCAGGTCTCCTGCTCAGCTGCCACTGCTGTCTGCCAGCACTTTCCTTGAGGTCTGCCTCTGCCATCCCTCATCTCTGCAATCCTCCCAACCACTGGCAGTGTGCTGCCTTGAATGTTATTCTCGCATATGGACCGGGACTGAGGTGACCTGGAAATTCTTCTCAGATGAAATGTTTGTGTGGTGGAGTTTCATTAAAAAGAGCTAAACCAGGCAAAATGAGATCTGAGCTCCCTTCAGCGTGTAGAAGGCCAGGAGCAGTAGCTACAAGGACAAGAAACAGGTTTTTTACCTCAGAGGTTGGTCACTAATTAGAAGGTGAATGTGAACAAACCCTTTAATTTCAGCCAGCGATAGGAGGCATTCACTTCACCCAGGACTGCTCTAGTGAAACGGCTGCGCACATCACAGTCCTGGGAAGGCTGCATGTGGGACAAACACACAGGTGTCCTCTGCTTGTGTCCTCCTCCAAACCACAAAGGCCAGAAGAAGGAGCAGAGCTGCTGTGCAGGAATGCTGAAGAGGGGATAGTAGCTGCAGAGAGCTGCTGGTGCTGATGAATCGATGAGAACCAGCTCGGTCCTTTCCAGGAGCACGGGGAAGAGGGGATCGAGCACTGGAGACCCTCTGCTGCTCTGCCCACCAAGGGCTTCTTCAGGGTGCTGCATTACCTGGATGTCACACACTGGCTGGCCTTCATCTGAGGCATGCTTTGGTGCCAGCAAACAGCTCTGACGTGGCTGCCCAGAGCTTCCTATGGGAGAGGATTGAGGCAGCCGGGCAGAGATGCTTGTGGTCGTGCTCAGCATGTCCTGCCTGAGCAACCTCCAGAGTCGCTGAGCCTGGTGGAGAAGGAGGATTTGCCTGAGGGACATCTCAGTCTTCTGTAAGGGTACAAAGGCAGCCCCACACTTGGCATACTTAGAGAAGGGGTCCCTGGAAAAATGCTGCAGGTGCAGCGATTGGTGTCACTGGGGTTTTCCCTGCCTGCTGAGCCTGGCAGGAGTCTGTGTGCCAGCTGCGAGGGGCACCGAGCATTCCGCACTGCACCTGAAGTGCCTCGTCCTGCCTGCGCCACCCTGTCCTGCCAGCAGGCGTGGGCACATGGCCCTGCTCTCAGAGCAGCCTGTCCATCTGCCTGTTTGTCTGCCCGGCTGCTTGTCCGTCCGTCTGTCTGGCTGCGGCAGCAGGCAGGGTGAGCTCCGGCTCTGTGCGGGGGCTCCTGCAGCTTCGTTCAGGCTTGCCAAGTTGTGAGAATGGCCTTCCTCCCATGCCTTGTTCTGTTGTTGGTTTGTTTGCTCGTTTATTAAGATTTGTAGCAGCAGCAAAAATAAAAATAAAAAAAATAGAGGTGGTGTGTCTGTGTGAGTGCATTGTGCTCTGGAGTTACAGGCACAACAGTCACATTCCCCACGCCTGAGAGAGATTACAAGGGAGGGCGCAGGAATGTGCATCTGGCAGCACTTTGTATCTTGGCCATTTCATTGCTTTCTCTGCATCTGAGGTTCCCAAAGTTTTGGTCATGGAGGGCCATTTAATCCAGGGAACAGATTTCCTCTGCAGGGAAACACCGGTCAAGAAAAATCAGGGGTGTTTGTAAATAAAAGGTTTCCATCCAGGCTGCTTGCGAACGTAGTAAGGTGTGTTATGTGGGGATCTGCCCAACCACAGCAACAGAGGGAAGCAAATTTCATTTTAAAGTAGAGGGAAATGTAGCTATAATATGCCAAAAGATTGCATGAGGCCTTGGGCCAGGAACAGAACCTGAGCCAACTATTCCAATTTTGTTTAATTTCATGGGTTTTGAGATAGTACTTATAATAAAATTATCAGAAATGCAGATCATTAAACAGAAGGTTCTCAGGCACCTTGTCCAACATTCTTCCTAAAAGAGAGAAGATTAGTTAAAGTCTTTTTTAAAGCAGTTAAAGGTGAATAAATAAATGCCCCGTCCCTGGAAGTGTCCAAGGCCAGGCTGCACAGGGCTCAGAGCAACCTTCTGGTGGAAGGTGTCCCTGCCCATGGCAGTGATTTGGAATGGGATGAGCTTTAATGTCCCTTCCAACCCGAAGCATTCTGTGATTCTGTGATAAACACAGACAACTAACTGAGATTATTCTTTGGACACTCTCAGAATGTCCTTTTATTAACTTCTCATGAGAAGGAAAATACACCAGCTCTGGAGATCTGACCAGATCTCCAGAAACTTACCTACGATGCTTTTACTTGTTTTTCTAACTTATAGATACGTTACTTGCTCCAAAATGTTTCTGTAAATAGACGTTTTTGGCAGATGACTGCAGCAAGATTTGAGGTTGCTGTGCCTTAGCTCTGCTTGTGTGTGCATGTGGGAGACTCTCTATATTTTAAGGGAGAATCCCTTCCTTCCTGGAAGGACACTAATTATTAGTTGTTACCGAATGATTTTATTGTGTCTGGGAAACTGCAGAACGCAGCTGTAGAATGGGGCTTGTTAAAACCCTAGTGATGTATGAGAAATGAAGCAGATTAAGGCATGCCCTGGCACAGACAGGAGAGAGGATGCTGGAATTGCATTGTTTGGAATTGCACCCAGCTGCTGGAATTGCTGGATGCTGCAGGAAGACAGGTAGAGAGAGCGCTCGGCCAGGCTGAGCTTCCTGCAGTGCACAGGCTGGAGGCCCCACATTAAAACATTTGGCATCATTCCCAGATGTTCCATTTCTCCAAACCCAGCTGCACTCACAGGCACAGGAATTCCAGAAGGCAGCCACGCTGCCCAGCTCTTTGTTTGCCCTCAAGCCTGCTGTGGGTGACTTTTCTACCCCCCTTTTTCATGCCACAGCCCAGGGAGAGGGGTCAGACAGCGAATTTAAGCCTGTGGGAAGTTTCTTTTTTTAACTGCTTCCAGTCACCCTTCCAGGGCAGAGCACCTGGAGCAAGCAGCGTGCCCCCAGCTCCCTGGCTGCCTCTCGGGTCTCTGACCATCTAGCTGGTGTGCCACGCTCTGCAGCCACTCAGGGAGGGACTTGTCCCCCACAGCAGGTCATTTCAAACTGGAGACAAGCAGTAATGCTGCAGCTGGCTTGATCTGGACTTGTGACTCTCTGTGCTTCTGGGGGTGACTCTGACAGTACAAGGTTTGCTCAACAATGGCCCTGTTGTCCCCGGATGCCCAGAACAACGCAGCCCTTCAGAGTGCTTGGCCCTGGTGCTCTGCCTCGTACCAGATGCTGGTGTCAGAGACGGAGTGGCACATCCCTCCTGAGACGGGTGAGGCTTGTGAAAAAAATTCTCTACTCCAGGTTTCTCACAGCAGAGTATCAGGCATCAAATTTTGGGGAAAAAATAACTTAATAATTAAGTGGTACGGCAGTAGAAACAGCCCTGGGGAGAGACCTCGAACAAAGGAATCCCTGGGCTTTTATAGCCTTACAATCCACATACTCATTGCAATGGTTATTTTTGGCTCCAGGGTCTCTGGCTCCCGCAGAGTCCCAGGGTGACCAAACACCCCCACTCAGCCCTGCAGGGCCCCCAGCCCTTGGTCAGGCAAAGGGTCAGTGTCCATTCCCAGCCACTTGCCAGGTTCTCCTGCCATTCCCCCACTCCGGGCACAACCTGCAGCTCCCTCTGGGGGCACTGGGGGTTCCACAGCAAAGGGAGGAGGGCTCCTGCCTGCTCCTGGGCTGCCCTGGCACAGGACACATCCAGCCCAGGGTGCTTAGGGGGCTGGAATTTGCCTCATCCCCAGTCCTTCACCTTCTTCTGCCCATTCCTACCGTACCAAGCCATGGTGTGATAACTCCTGCTTGGGGAAGCCTTAGTTTCCAGAAGAGCCAGCTCATGCCAGCCTGTGGCAGAGCTCTGGGTCTCCATTCCCACTGAGGGGATGGGGCTGTGACTCCAGTAGTTCATGTCAAACTCTGTCATATCCAAGTGGGCTGAGTCTACACATCAGCATGCAGAGCTTTGGCATAGAAACACGAAATCGTGCTCACGGCAGCTCTGCATCTCTTGGGAAATCAGCTTTGTCCAAGCTGGCCACATCCTGTTATTTTGAGACATTGTGGTAGGGAGACAGCATGGCTTCATTTTCTGATGACAGAAAGGTAGCAGGGCAGGGTACTCGGTGTGCTGCTTGTTGGTGACCCAGGCTGGCTGTGTTCTGGCAGATGAACCATGCCTAGGCCTCCAGAGCCTGCACCCACTCTGCTGGTTAGCAAATGAGATTCCAAATGATAACTCTCTGAACAGCAAGAAACACTGGTGCTGAAAGGAAAACGGAGGAATGGAGGAGTGCTAACTTCTGTATTTCTTTTGGGGAAGAAGGAAAAAGACTACAGCTAATTCAGAAAAACTCCTTGGCTGCTACAGGGAAGCTGGCTGCTTGGGAGGGTTTGCTCCGTGTTTCAGGGAGGCAGCTGGACACAGATGTGCTTGGGAATGGGTAAGAGGTACCAGCCCAGTTCTTCCTGGCATTCTTTCACTGGACTTTTAACTTCTGTAGGGTTCATGTGCTGACTTCCCACAGGGGTCTCCAAGGCCACGTGTTGAGACCAAGATCTGCCTCTTTCCTCTTCAGTACCCTGTTTCTTACACAGGACAGACTGCAGTCATCAGTCAGGGCATGGACAGACAAATGTGATCACCAGCTGCCTATTTGACTGGTTGCTTGAATCCTCTTACCCTTCGCTGGTTTCATCCTTTCCCCACCTTTGTTTTTTCCTCTAACCATCTACCCCTTTGTCTTGTATAATACCTCTTTCCCTGCATCCCTCTATCAGTCTGTTCCATGGTCTAGAGAACCTTTCCCGTGACTCACTGGGATGGTTTTCACCCCAAACCAAGGGCCTGATGGCTCTCACCACAAGGGTGACTACACCGAGTGCTGTGTTTGTGGGATTAGGTTATCTCAGCTGCCATTGCTGTCCCTCTGTGTTTTGTTCCCGTTCCTCTGTGCTCCGTTGGGTGTGGAGTTGGGCTCTCCATAGAATCACCGATTCCCTAAGGATGGAAAAGCCCTCTGAGATCATCGAGTCCAACCATTAACCCAGAGCTGCCAAGTCCAGCACTAACCCATGTCCCTGAGCACCACATTTTCTGAGCACTTCCAGGGACAGTGATTCTATGACTTGCCTTGACAACCTCTCTAAAGCCTGACCACCCTTTTGGTGAAGAAATTTTTCCTAATACCACAGCAGTCTGTCTAGATGTCCCCTCATTGGCCTTCCAGGGCTGTGCTGTAGAAGCTCCACCCAGCAGTGCCAACTCCTTGCTCCTGCCTGATGTGGCCACCCACAGCTTTTTTCCTGTCCAGTGTCAGTCTGGCATCACCTGTCCATGCATGGCTCAGCTGGATACAGGAGAGGGGCTGCTCAAAGGGAATTGCCCAGATTTGTCCATTAAGTGATTTGTCTATTAGCACAGAAAGGAACAACAACCATGTGTTTTCCTGGGGGTGACTCCTGAGCTCCCTGTGGGTGCATTTTCCTTGCAGGGAGGCCCATGTGCATGCAGCCATGGTCACTGCGTTCTAGATGGGCTTTCTCAGAACAGACACTGCTCCCACCTGGCTGTCCATGGCCCTTGGCACCTGGTGAGAGGCTGGTACTTCATTTCCCCTTTCTTTGTTGCTCTCTCAGTGCCAGATCTGTGCACCCTTGTCAGTGCTGCGTGCTGTCACCCCCTGAGAGCACACAGAGAAATGAGCGCAGGAGAGGGAGCAGGGGAAGAAGCGAGGAGGCTGACAGCTGGGCTGTCCTCTGCAGACTGCTCTCACCTTCCTGCACACTTGCCACTCCCCAAATCCCTGCTGTCAAAGGCTTTTCATTGTCTTTCTTGCTAACCACCCTTCTCAAATCAGGGCCCCACTCCCATGCTCTTTCCCCACACTGAACCTCAACCCTGCCATCTTTCTTATGCTTCTCACACCAGCCTACCTTCCCTCCTCAGCCAAAACCCACTGACAGCTATTGCCAAGCACTCCCTGAGCTGCTGCTTTGCCAGGGAGTGAGCATCGTCTGTGATGGGATCTGGACCAGCCCTGGTGCCAGGAGTCCCACATGACCCACCACAGGGGCCAGGCTCAGCTGCAGCTCGGTGCTGTGACTTCTCCCAGTCTGGCACACGGCTCTGTGCACCAGGCACATGTTGGGAAGGAAGGGAGAGGGCTGAGCTGCACTGGAGTTACTCGGATTTTTCACTTCTGGTTTGACAGCCCCTGTTTTGAAGGGGTCAGGATGGGATTCACAGGTCAGAGCATTTCTCTTCCCACACATTTTGGTCCCTCACGCAGCACCAAGGCAGAAAACATCACCCAGTGTGTCTCGATGGGTCCTTCAGAAACAGTTTGTTTTTCCCTCGTTTATGGTACTGACAGAGAAAAGTACACTATTCCCAGAAGGCTCATTCTCTGCTAACACAGTGCTTTTCATGTATATTACATTAAAGCAAAGTCCTGGGCACATGCCTGTGCCACAGCCAGGGATCTGGGTGGGTGAGAAGGGAGGCTTTTGGCAGCTGTGGATCTGGCTGGAGACCAGGCAGAGCTGGTGGGAAGCCTGCACGCTGTGTTCCAGAGCCAAACGAGAAAGAGAGGAGTGCAGAGGTATGGGCGAGCTGGCCACCACCTGGTCACAGCCACCATCGGCTGGTGGGAAGGTGGCAGAGATGGCATCCAAGGAAACAGCAGCTGCATGGAGATGCAGAAGTCATTTAGGACGAAGAAGGAGTGAAGCAGAATGGTATGGCACAGAGGAAACTTGTTAGCACACGGAGATTTTTAAAACTGGGGAAAACGAGAGCTAAACTGGAACTGAACTGTGCTGGGCATAGTTCAGCCCTTAGCCTCAACCTGCCAGCACTCTGAGATGCTCTTAACCCTCAGCACAGGCAAGGGGTCTGTCCTCTGTGGCGACAAGGGCTGGTGGCACAGGAGGCTGGAGCCAAGGCCAGTGCCCAGAGCACAGGACTGGCACAGCAGGGTGTGACTGCTGAAAGCACGGGTGCAGAGGGATTTCTCAGTTTCCTGACAGTGTCTGTGAGAAAGCTCTGCTTTCTTAAGGACGCTACGGGAAAACAGTTGAGAGATTTTGTAAACTACGGCACTGTTATTGATACCAAAGAGAAAATATCTGAAGTGAGTGTTATTGGGTTCAGCCAATCCCTCCGAGGGGTGGCTGGGCAGTGAACCAATGACCTCATGCCAGTCCAGCGTGCTAAGGTATAAAAGCGAATTTGTAAGTTAATAAAGCGTCGATTTTATATCACAATGAGCCGTCCACGTCGTTCTTCCTCGGTCTCTGCCCGTGAGCGAGAGCAGGGCTGCAGGGCAGTGGCACGGGCAGGGCCACCCAGGGAGGGTGGCTTGTCCCCAGCAGAATGTGCCATCCTATTCAGCCCAAGGGGAGCTGTGCTGGTTGCCGTGACAACCAAGACCGATCATATGACCCGTTCCACTTTCTATATATAAATCTGTTTCACACAGTGTATGTGACTCCATGGAAACCAAATGTTGAGCAAGAAAGATTGCATAAAAATGAACAAAATACAAAGTGACTCAAAGTACGAGGCAGAGAGAGGCTGTGGGTAGTGCCGAGGGGTTTGTGGGTGCCCCAGGCCTTCTCCTGAGCCAGGGCACAGGCTGATACAGGCATCAAACACTGACCCCTGCTCTTTAACTACACCATACAGCACCTTCCTGTACCTAAAGGGGCTCCAGGACAGCTAGAGAGGGACTTTGGACAAGGGCCTGGAGGGATAGGGAACAGGTATTGATTAGCTTTTAGGAAGAAATTCTTCCCGATGAGGGTGGGGAGGCCCTGGCACAGGGTGCCCAGAGAAGCGGTGGCTGCCCCATGCCTGGAAGTGTCCAGGGCCAGGTTGGACGGGGCTTGGAACAACCTGGGATAGTGGAAGGTGTCCCTGCCCATGGCAGGGGGTTGGAATGAGATGAGCTTTGAGGTCCTTTCCAGCCCAAACTGTTCTATGATTCTGTGGCTCTGCCTTTCCCACGCCGTACCCTAGGACTGACACACAGCTTTTCCAAGTTCAGTGGTCACACCAACTGCAGTTAGACAGAAACATAAGCTCAGTATTGTCAGTGCAGAACAAGCCATTCCCCACAGGACAGATGCTGTTCTGGGGCAGATTCATGCTGTGTCCTTGCATTGCTCCTTGCAGGGAGTTTCCCCTGCATAGTTTGCATCTTTCTGTTACCAGTGATCTTCCAGCACTGGGCAGGGCACTGCAGGGCAGCTTCTTGTTTGGGCACTGTGGCCTTTCCTTGTGCTGCTGGGTCTGCAAGTGTGACTGGACAGGTGGCAGCAGCAGGTGAGTGTGCTGATGCTGCCCTGCAGCCTGTTCCCACAGCCAGAGGTGCCTCTTCTCCAAGGCTGCATGCTCTGCTGAAATAGGATCATAAAATCACAGAAGAATTTCAGTTGGAAGGGACTTTTGAAGGTCTCTGGTCCAACCCATTGCTCAGAGTTAGACCAGGTTGCTCAAGGCCTGAACTTGTGGGTTTGGGATTGTTTTGCCTTCTTTTCCCTGGTGTTGTGTGTTGGGAATCGCTCCTGGTCTGAGCTCTGCTGGAGCACGGTGCAAGCCAACACATCTTCAGGGAGCTCAGGCTTGTCAACGCACAGATGTTTCCTCCCCAGGATCCCTCTTTGAAGGAGAATGGGGATTTCCTGCAGTTTGAAAATGGGAAGTCATTTTCCTCTATTGAGCAAGGCAGAACTTGCCTCAGGGTCAAGCCATCATGAACTGATGTGTGTTACTCCCTGTTGCCTCACTTTGCTGCATAAAACCCTTTTTGGCTTTTTTTTCCACTACTGAGAGGGAATCACAATGCCAAGTGCTCTTCCAAAGGAACAGAATGAGTTGGGCTGCTGCTAACTTGATCAACAAGACCAAGAAGGAAAAGAAAAAGAAAACAGAAAGTTAAAAAGGTGGACTGGGAGAGGCACCCACCACCTCCCTGCTGGCCATGCTGCCCTGTTGTGAGCTGGCCCAGCCAGACAGAAAGTGCCAGGGCTCCAATGGGCAGGCCCTGGCTGCTGCTCTTCTTCACATGAAGTATCCAGGATGTCTGACCCAGCTGTTCTTCTCTTCAGACGTGCTTCTAGACCATCTGTGTATAGCAGCACCCAGATGAAACAGTATTTCCTGGTCAGGGTTGTGATGCTGTGGGGGTGGCTCTCTGGCCCACACAGTTGTCCTCTTCTTGGCATCCCTGGCCCAGTGCCCATGGATGCAGGGGAAGAAGCACAGATAATGGTCAGGTTTGTGTGCTCTGAGCTAAACAGCAAATCCCTCTGCCTCTTGTCAGTGCTGCTGTCCTGGATTAGGTGAGTTAACCCCATAGATCTGTTCTTATTCCACATGCTCGCCTTTGCCACCTCTCTGTCATGTCGTTTGGTGCTGAAGAGCTCCAGTGCCCTTTCTGCTTTGGGATGTCTTCTGCATTTGCTGCTCATTTCTGTTTCCTCTCTGCTGTGCATTTATCAGGAGAATTCCATCCCTATGTTTCTGCAGACAGCAGAACAAAACAAAAACCATCACCTTGTCATGTCAAACAAGACCTGTTGGGTGGCTGGCTCATGTATGTGCCCCTGCTACATGGAATTCTGATCCTAGGAAATCTTGTGGGAGAGAAGTGCTTGTGCTGTTGGATTTTAATGTTTTGAGAGACGCTTTGATCCCTTTTCCAGGCGTCAAATACAGATGGAGGAGGATTTCACTGGGGTCACACATTCTTTGCTCACATTGTTCAGGTTTCCTGTTTCCTTGACAGTGTGTTGCAGACATCCTTTCTGCGTCCAGATTTGCCTGTCCACCACCATGGTGACAGCAGCTGGTGACACTTCCAGAAGTGACAGTGAGGGGAGTGGCCTGAGCATTTCTGAGCTCAAAGGCACTGTGGGAGCTGGAAGGTTCAGAAAGCAGAAGGGACTGCAAGCCCACCCAGCCTGAGCTGGGGCAGGGGTGTCAGGCTCCTGGCTTTTTCTCTTCTTGGAATAGAGCAGAACTTCTAGAAAGGGACACTTATTCTTGATGGAAGAACCACGAGAAGTGCACAGCTCCCTGGTAAGCCTTGATACTTATCCTCATGATTTGCAGATTCTTTTCAGGCTGAGCTTGTCTTCAACTTCCAGTCCCTGCCTGCTGCTCTCTCTTTGCTGGTTTGCAATGCTCTCTGCTGATAGGGAACCTCTTCTCCATGCAGACATCCTCTGTTGTGATTTACCATTCTCAGAAACTGTCCTGGCAATAATTCTCCTAAAATAGGAACAAGAAATCAAAGTAATAGTCCAGTCTTGCTGATCTGTCCAAGGAAGAGGTGCATCTACACATGGGTACCTCCAAGCACTTTCCTTGTTGCATGTGCCCTGGTTGGAGCTGGCTTTGGGAGAGCTCTGAAGCCTGTCTGTGGGTGCTGTGCCAGGTGTGGAGCTGTGCCAGATGTGGAGCTGGCCTCTTGAACACATCTGCCAGTCGCCTGTGCTCCCTGTGCAGCCCCGTGGCCCTGTCCTTGCTGTGTCCCAGCAGCAGGATTGCCTGTCCTCACGTGCCACGGTAACCAGAACTTCTCCCGTACAGGTGTGCAAACGTGGTCCCTGTTTAACTGTGCTGATGCAGGAAGAAGGGACTGCAGATGGCCTGGCTGGGACAGGGTTGTGTCTGCCGAGGAAAACAGAGCAAGAAGATCTCTCCTTTTCTTTAGATCTCCTGTTTTGGCAGGAAAGGGATGACGTGCTACCCACTATGGCCTCTCTGTCACTCTCATTTCTGAAAGGATGGGTGGCTGAGTGTGCCAAAATGATGAGGTACTTAATCTGTGGTGCATTATAATGCCCAGGCAGGCCCCTGTGCATCTATCCCAGGTCCCATCCTCCCACACTCTCTATGCCAGAGCATCCTGGGCTCCTACATGATGAGTATAGGGCTTGTACTGAGACGGCAAAGGGGACTGGCTTTAAACTGAGAGAGAGTGGGGGTAGATTGGACATTAAGAAGTTCTTTACTGTGGTGAGGCCCTGGCACAGGGTGCCCAGAGAAGCTGTGGCTGCCCCTGGATCCCTGGAATTGTCCAAGGCCAGGTCGGACAGGGTTGGAGCACCCTGGGCTAGTGGAAGGTGTCCCTGCCCGTGGCAGGGGGTGGAATGAGATGGTCTGTACAACCCCTTCTAACCCAAACCATTCCGTGATTCTGAGCTCCTGAATGCCTTTTAGCCCTGGCCTTCTCACCGTTCTCCTCCCTGTGCACCAGGACTGTGTTGGGCAAGGTGTGAGGACAAGAGATAAGAAAAAAATCAATTAGTAACATAAACTGTGAAAGCTACTGCTTTCTCACACATACAGCAGGGTGAGGAGAACTGTAAATTGGCTTGATTAAACCTTAGAGAGCAGAAACATGGGGGATAGGGGTAGATGGCAGAGATCCTGCTGATTAACTCTGCATGCCGCCCTGCCGGCAGCATGCAGGCCATGAGATTGGAGTCATACACCTGGGAGAGTCCCTTCAGGTCTCCTGAGGGAGCTGCTTCAGTTCATGCTGGGCCAGCTGAGTTTCCCAGTATCCCTGTGTATTTCTCCTCAAGGAGAGGAACTAAAATCTGACCAGCACAGGCTCCATCTGTGGTGCAGTGGTGAGACAGGTTCACCTCCCGTTGGCTTTGTGTCCATCTGGCTGCCTTGCACCTGTGACCTGTTTGTGCCAGGTACTCTTCATGAGGCACAAATGCAACGTCATTCTCCAGCTCAGTGCCTCAAGAGCCATTGTAATAAGAATTTTCTGAAACTGAAAAGAAACATAAAGCAGGCTGTTGGCTCCAAAATCATTAAATGTACCTTTTATTCTGGGTTGGGACAAAGCTGGAATTTCACTCGGAGGCTGGGTGTGCAGAAGAACACATCACAAATTTCTGACTAATGATGCCGTTCTTATGGCTGTCAGTGTTTGAACAGTATGTGCCGCAGATGCTGAAAGTCCCCTGGACGTGGCTGCTTGTGAATCCAGTGCAGTTATTTCAGACCTGCTCCCCACCATGTCAGGAGGCATTTCCTGGATAGAGATTAGCTTCTGTGGGATAAAGAATACAATTTCACACATTTTTCCGTGTTCTTCTGCATTTCTTCCTTTGAAGACAATTAAAACAGAGACAAAAGTGAGTGCCTCAAATGCCTGGTGTGCCTTAGGGAACGTGGAAAGGTGAACTGGAGCTCTCTGGGTGTGAGCCAGGAGCAGGCTGCTAGCTCCATAGCTGCAGCCCTGGCGAGTTGTGACTGGTAATCTTTGGCCATGCATCTTATCTCCTCACATTCAGCATTCCTGGGTGAAGGGACCAGAGGGTGTTCATGCCTCCTTTGAGGTGAATCCCTCTTTGCCAGTCTCGCATCAAGCCACTGCTGTAAATCCCAAGCTACCAAGGAACCAGCAAAACTATTTGTAAGAGGGAATAGTCCAGGTGATGCAAGGTAGTGCAGACAGTTACATGCACTTCAGTTTCACCTCTCTCTTTTTCCACACCCTGAAGCTTCACTGAGGCTTGCAGCTGAGTTGGTGAAGGGATGTATAGCTGAGATGTGGCACCTGAACTCTGTGTGTGCCTGGAGAGCAGGTGACAGCCTGGTGCTCATCTCCTGCTGTTCCTAAGTATCTGGATCACTCTTATTAATCTGGATCCTAATGATCTTGTATCTGGATGATACGGATCCAGATTGTGTGTGGATCAGTAATGTCTGCATTTCTAATTACATGCATTACTTGTATAATCAGCATCCTAATAAATTTACTTCAGCACGTGACTCCTGTTGGCAACATGGCTCTGCAGTCTTGGAACTGTCTGAAGGTGGTGGTGCCCCTGTAAAATAAAGTGTGACAGCACCTCCATGATCAGTGCTTCATCAGACCCTTGATCATTTTATGCTTTGCATTTTACTGCTTAACAGGAGTCATTTTCTTGGACAGGTCCAGGTGCTCTTGGGACATTAAATACAGAGGGGTTCATTTCTGTCCCAAAGGGTGATTTCTTCAAGGGAGCGTTGCTTCATGTTCTGGATGAATCTAGGACAGATGAAGGGAGAAATGGACTGAAAGTCTTTGGGTGTATTGGAATCTCTAGAATGCCAAACCACGTCATTTCTTTCCAGATGTGTGTTTGGTTAGACTTTACATTATCTAGATATTGACTTAATATGTTCCTTTTTTTTTTCTTTTCTCAGCAGAAACCCCGAAAGGCAACTCCTCAGCCAGGAGAAGATACCTTGAACGGCCACCTTCCCCCTGGCTGGCAGAGCTACATGTCTCCCCAGGGTCGCAGGTACTATGTGAACACCTTCACAAATGGTAAGTGGGGGTGGCTCTCCAGTAAATGCTTCACCACACCAGCACAGATCTGCTTCAGGAAATCATCTTGCTAGTTGATTTTAATAACAAATTAGCTGCAGAGCCAAAGTAATTAATATGATCCTGACACCATATGAAAGAAAATACAAAAAGATTTAGTCTTTTGTACTCTGTCATCTGAGTGCTGACCATCAGGAGACTTCTGAAATGTTTACAAAAGACAGAGAATGTAAAGTAGAAATGCCCCTGTCGTAAATGTTTTAGAATATGAAATACTATTAAAGATAAAATTTTTACCACATTCCCTATTTCCTTTACCTGGAGATATTTATGTCTGTATATATACATAGATGTAAAGTAGTTTGATAGAACATCAGATATCACTGAAGCACCGTTGAGGAAAACAGAAAACAGTGAACTGGTCAGACTCAGCTTGCCCAAGGAGACAAGGAAAGAAAAACAGATGTAATGGGACAGCACAGACAAAGCTTCCAGTCTATATTTGTGTGTTCTGTTCACTGTCATGTTGGTAGAGGAGCAGACTTAACTCACGATCTTATCACTTGCTCCAGACCTGTCAAACTTGTACCACCTCTGGCTTACCTAAGACTCTGTGTCTGCCTGCTCTTCTCATCATGAGCTCACAGCAGCATTGCAAAACAGGGTCTTGTGACCAGCAAATCCACATTTCTTTAGCAAAAAGAATGCCAGAGTGACATGAAGGAGAGGCCAGCAGGAGCTAACCTTGTTCACAGCGAAGTTGCAGCCATCAGGAATGACCCCTGGCATTCCTTTATCTCACTCACAGGGAGAGCCACGGGCTGCACCAGTGCACCTCACGGTCTGTTCAGGGACCCATCTGTTTTATTTCAGCAGCCTTTGGCCTAGAACTTTGCCAGGTCATTATTTACTGGTGTTTGATGCACTCACATCTTACAGGACGCTCCCTGCAGAAGGTACATCTCCAGAAGGCACATTGCCATCTAGCCCTGCCTCCATTTTCACAGCAGTTTGCTCTGGCTGATGGGCAGCATCCCCTGCACAGCTGGGGAGATCAGCAGGAGTTTGATACCCTATCCCCACTGCAAGTCAAATGTGTGTGAGGAGGTGATTACAGTCAGTGCTGAGCCATCACTGATGGACCCATACTCGCTGGGTTGAGGCCAGATAAAACCAGTAAGAGGCAGAGGCTTTTCTTTTGTGGTAAGAGCTCTTGTCACAGGGACCCTGCCTCAGAAGGGTGGGTGGCTGGGACTAAGTTTCTCCATAATGTCAGGCAGTTTTGTACTTCCCTCACAAAAGTTACAAGTAATATAACAAGGGCCAATAGCCATATCCTGCTCGGGAGCTCAGGCCAGAAATCAGGAGATTTCTGATTCCTCTAGGAAGGGAGGATAACTTTGGCACAGGCTGACCAGGGAGGCGGGGGAATCTCTGTCCTTGGAAAATCTCAGAAACTGGCTAGACAGTGCTGAGGCTGATCTGTTGTTAGCAGTGATTCTGCTCAGAGTAGCTGGGCTGAAGACTTCCAGAGGTCACCTCCAGCCAGTCTTTCTCAGGAGAATGCCCAAACTGCCTATGGTTGTGCTCTCAGCTGTTACAGCATCGTGTGGCTCTCAATATCAGCGTGTAAGAGAGGGTAAAGTGGGGTTTCTGTGTTCTGAGCCTTGCTTTAGGGATCACTTATTCAAGTTCTGTTTAGATGAGAATCTCCTCACCAGACTAATCCTAAGCCCAGTTGGCTTTGAATTTAGAGCCTCGCTCCTCTTTCCTATGCTGGACTCAAGAATCCTGCATTTCTGAGCCTCCCATAGTTCCACGAGGGCTGTAGCATTTTGTAGGACAACAGGAATCTCCTGCAGCATGTACGGGGGCATGTGGGACTTGCTCCTAACAGTGGGACTGCACTCTGAATAGGATGTATTCTCTGGGTTTGAGGCATAGGGTAAGTCAAAGACAATATGCTGTAAGCCTTAAACCTGCAGTCCCCGTCTTTCCTGTGGTACAGCTGCACTGGCATGGGTAATGTTTATTGCCAGTCTCACAGACTGCACAGCTCACTGCTGACTTGTCTGAACTGCTTATTTGTCCTGTCACTGCTGCAGCTGCTGCTGGGAGTACCACGATAAACACCGGCAATGATTGCCATGAGGACACGGTGCTGGCACACATGTCTGTCACAGGGCTCCATGGGCCTCTGTCCTGCTTGGCCTCCTTAGCACCATTGTTTCAGCAGCAGGAGCCAGCTCTCTTCTCCATCAAGGTGTAGATGTACTTCTAGGCTGCTCTCAGTTTACCATTTACCAGATGGTGAAACTGTGCTGAAGAGAGAGGTGTCACTGTTTAATGCACACACATGGGAACTCAGAGGTCGGTGAAAGACAGCAGGCTGGCCTTCAGTGGCCTTCACAGATCACTCCAGCCTTCAGTGAACTATGCAATTAAAGGTCTCCTACTCATCATTACCCACCAGCAGCAGTTGCTGCAAAACTCTTGGTGTGTAAGGTCACAGCCACTTCCTTGATCTCCCAGGGACCAGGAATCTCTTTACGGAGAGGTTGAGAAGGAAGGAAGCAAGGAAGGAAGGAAGGGCTCCTCTCCATGGCACAGAGCATCCAGCAGTATCCCCAGCTCTCCTCAGCTGGAGCTCTCCCAGCAGTTCCCTGGAGCTCTGCGTTGCCCATGTGCTGTGTGCACTCAGGGGATCCTGCCCAGCTGCTTCCATCCAAGGGTTCTCCATCCAGGGATGCAGCTGCTGGGCCCCTGACAACAGCATCCTACTGCAGGCCACCTCTGATCCCACTTTTCCAGAGCCCAGAGGGATGCAGCCTTGGCCTGCCACTAAAGGCAGTTAATTGCTGGAGTGCTCCACTCTGGCTTTTCCTCCAGGGCTGGTGTAAGACAGCAAATGTAGCACTGCATTTTGACCTTGGAGCCTGGGGCACACAGATCCATACTCTTGCTTTCTTTTTGCACGTGTCCCTGAGGCTTGGCTATCCTGCAGCCTCCCTCTGGTTGCCCCTTCCATCACAGGTCTCTCATGCATGAGGTGGAAGAGCACCACAGCAGTGTGGTGAGCATACTGTGGAAGCTCCAGGCGTTGGGTTCCCTGTCTGTTCGTGTAAATGTTGTATTTGGACATCCTCAGAGTGGCATGTCCTTCACTTGCAGCACTCCAGCTGTCCTGGGTGTCCAACCAGTTGCCTTGCCAGTCAGTGGGAGACAGATCCCAGGGCAGAGAGAGGGGATTCATCCAGCTCAGGGCTGTGGCCGAGCCCTGGGTCAGGTACAGAGCATCCTTCTGCCCCACTCTGGGGCCTTGCTGGCACCCACTGCCTTTCTAAGGGGGAATGCTATCAAGAGCAGTCTTTTTTGGCAGGTCTGTGGCAGTTTTAGCATTTCCATCACTGAAAAGCACTGGTGAGAGGAGGTATGGGCCCTCTCCTGGGGTAGGACTGTGGCTAAATGTTTGTCCAGCATCCAGGCAGGGTCTGTGGTGGGGGATGTGTGTGAAGGAAAGGCAATTCATTGATGGGAAAACAGGTCTTAAAAGCAGCAAAAGCAGTCTGAAAGCTGACTAAAGCAAAAACAAAGCTGGGACCATAGTTAAATTACAGTAAGCTGCTGCAAAACTGTTTGGCAGCTCATCCTCAGAGCGTGGTCATCAATGGTCCCTTGTCAAAGGGGAGTTTGTCCTGAGGGGAATCCTGCAGGGATCTGCCCGAGAATTCATTCTAGGCAGTATTTCCAGTGATGAATGGCATGTTGACATTGAGAGCACTTACTCAAACAATAACTTTTAACTGGAGCTGGGAGAGAACACGGTGTTCTCTCCTGCACAGAACAGGCTCAGAATTCACAATCACCCTGGAATAGGAGGATGCTGTTCAGGAAAGATGCATTTAAGATCAGAGATTTCATCAGAAAGAATTAAGTGGCAAAGACAGGCAATGGAACAGCTTACAGATGAAGACATTGGGGCTCTGGAGGATCTAAGGCTGAGTGAGAGCCAGCAGTGTTGTGCTAGTACAAACCAGCCAGCATTTTCCATTGTATAAATAGGAGTGTTGTCTGTGAGGCATGAAGTAAGCTTCCAACTTTACAAGGAAATTATAAAGCCTCAGCTGGAATATTTTATCTTGTTTGGACTCTACACTTCAGGAAATATGTGAGTCAGTTGGATAAAGCCCAGAAGAGAGTAGCAAAAATGATGGAAGATGTGGAAAACATAGCCTGTGGGTGAATGCTGAGAGATTGGGGGTGTCTGCCCTTAGAAAGCAAAGATGTGGACAGGGTCATGAAAGTAGGCTTAAATTGCATAAATGCCATTAGGGAGAAGACTTTCCAATGCCTGTCATCACTAGGAGACACAGTAACCCATTTCAATTGCAACCAGGACATCTGACCCTTCCAAGCTCTCTTGGAAGTGAAGTGTGGGAGTACAGAGCTGCCTGGGAGTCTGTATCACTGGAGCAGGTTATGCAAAACCATGAAAATTCACGTTAGCCTTGCTCTGGGGTAGAGCAGGGACAGTATGACTTCCTGAAAGCCCTGCCAGGCCTGTTTTTTCAGTCTGTAAAGCCTAAACGACAAGAAAAATATTTATCAATGTAGAAAATGACAAATGCCTGGGACTCAGTGGAAGTCATTCTTTATTTGGTGGTAAGGCAAGTATCCACTCCCATTCCTGGGGAGGGGAAATGGGATTTTAGGGGTGAGTAACATCTTGATTCTTCTGAGCCTTCAAAATACAGCAGATGCCTCCCTTCTTTGTGAGGCATTACTGTTATTGTCACCATTGTTTCCAGTGGTTAGTGTCCTTCCACACTGGGATTATCTGCCTCTGTTGTACCTCTTGACCCTGAGATGAGCTCAGTTGGTCAGAGCAGGGTGCTAATAATGCCAGGGTTGTGGATTTGATCCCCATATGGGCCATTCACTTAAGGGTTTGACTCCGTGATCCTTCTGGGTCCCTTCCAACTCAGACTATTTTGTGATTCTGTGATCTTATCTGACTGTAACAGTATTGCCACCATGTGTTGTTGTGTGGTCTCACTTTCATTGTCTTTACAGGAAAAACACAAGGAGTTGGTTCTTAACTAGAAAGAAATAGAATGTATGAGACAGTGTTCTTATGTGGCAGGAAGAGGTTCGGAAAATCAGTAATGAAGGAATTGGGGTGACCCTGAAACAAACAGATGTGCAGAGGTAAATGAGCCAGGTGACAAACAGCACATTCCAGATAAACACTCCACGTTTGTCATCCTTTGAAACAGGTTCAATCCTGAAACCATTGTAAAGGCCTCTGAGCTGTATACGATCTGCACAATGAAGCCCAGGACAATTTCAATATACCCAGGACAATTTCAGTATACCTAAGGTTTCCTCAGCATGGCCTTGCCACAGGAAGGCTGAGTCTGCACCAGTGACATTTCAGGTGGATGCCTGGAATCTGCCTTGTGCAACCTCTAGAGACATCCCCGCCTGTCATGTCAAAACACAAGAAAGAGTGCCCAGAATGCACAGCCACTATGTGGTTAACGAGTTGCTCAGTGTCTGTGGGAGGGGTTTACAATTGTGTGTGGGTGGTAGATTCAGCAGGAAAATATTTCATTATGCTGAAGAAACTCTCTGATGGGCTGCAGCTGCAATACCTCTTGCATTAGTCAAACAATTGCACTCCAGCTACCTTGCCCATCACATTAAAGATGATTTATGTACTTATGACACCAGTGTTTGTGTGGCTTACTGCCACCTTGCTTTCACAGCTGAGGTCAACCTTACATGGTGTGTTCTTATTTCCAGCCTTTTCTTGTCTTTGATGTAAGATACTTCCCATTTACTAAACAGCATTTTATCTCCTGGAAAGCAGGAACTCTGCTTTCGTGTAATCTTGATTCTAATTAAGGTCCATATGTTCTTATCATCACAAACATCATTAGTAAAATGCCACCTGCAACAGTAAGTTCTGGGGCAGTCCTGAAAGGTGTGGCTGAAAGTGGTCATTTCCTTGAAAGGTCTCTGAGTTGAGGATTTTTTTTCATGCCTCACCAGCTACAGTCAACTCCTACTCCAACTAAACTTACGGACTGCAGCTCAAAGATTAAGTCATCTATGGAGACACCAAAGAGATGTCAAGCATTTTAATTACATGTTTTTTCTCATGCAGTTAAAACGTTTCAGTGACAATTTCCCTCTGCTGCAGGATGCCCTGGCTAAAGGGTGGTATAGGAAGCTGCCTTGGTAAAGTGGCATAAAACCTAGAAAAACAAAGCGTGTCTCGGAAAGTGCTGGAAATAGCATTATTATCACTGCTAAGCCTGCAGTGAAGGGCTGCCTTTTGTCACATGGTGTTTGCAAAAGGAGGGGCATGGTAGATATCCCAGTAATCATTTTGAAAGATCAAGTGAGAGCTCTTGTCAGCAGCTTTTCCCATGCTGTGGAGGTGGCGACAAGCACCTCTCCATCCAGCAGATGGACAGAACAATTCAGGAGCTCCTGGATGGTGCCTGTCTCCATGGTGTGTCTTTCAAGACTGAGGTCAAAAGCTGTTTGGCAGCCTCAGTCTCTCTTTTATTGAACTGCCTGTGGGATGGAAGTGGATTTCAGTTCTGACACCACAACTCCTGCTGAACGAGTTCATGTGCTACCCAGTGTTCTGCTTTCAGCACTTGTGTGCTTGACTCTCATGTTTGATGCAGGTGCAGAGAGATCTGCATCAGTCACTTCTGCCTGCTTTTTTTGTCTCTTTTTATTAGGTGTGAGGAGGGAGGTGAAGGCCACAGTCCTGGGAGGCCCATGGAGGAGTGTGAGGTCACTGCAGACAAGGGTGTTGCAGTTCAGAGGCCCTGGCATGGACCGGTGGTTTGGGCCTTTTGAGCTGATACTGACCCAGGTGACCTGTACAGGATTCAGTACTGCAGGGCTCAATGGACCAAAATGGGGGAGCACAAAGATGAAGAAGCTGCTGTGTCCAATCAGGAGAGTCCACAGCCTTTGGTCTGCAGGAGGTCAGGGCTGGTCTTAGTCTGATGCAGAGGTGACACCTCCTCATTCCAATGAAACAAAACCTCCTCGTGCTACACATCCTCTGTGGAAAAGAAGGGAAAATATGTTCATTGCACTCCCACTCACCCACTCCTTCTACTTCAGAAGTTTTGAATGGCTCACAGCAGTCTCAGGGCATTGTGAGTGACGTTCCCTCCTTACATGTCCAAACCCCCACGCTGCCTTGGCCATTCCTTTGGGCTTTTTTTCTACCACACACGATATCAAGAAATGAGGTGCCATGAAACCTTTGCCAATTCATCACAAATGTGGGGAAGCTCTTAGCCAGGAAGGGGACATGGGGGGCGAGACCCGTGACAGTTCTGTGCTCCTGGCTGGTGAGGTGAGCTTCAGAGCGTGCCGGCTCCGGGCACATGGGAGGTTTGGGCTGGCGGTGCAGTCCTGTGCTGCTAAAGGAAACCTGTTTCCAAAGCAGGGCTGTTTGCCCTCCCTCTGAGTCACAGGGCCAACCAATCTTTACCCTCTGGGGAGCTGTGGACAGGCCACAAGCCTTGCTGAGAGCCTATGGAGATGCAGTGGACAAGCAGAGAAAGGTTACAGAGGGTTTGCAGACTGTCTGCAAGGTGTTTCCTGCCTGCCATTGGCAAGAGCAAAGTGAATCCAAAAGGGAGGAGTTTAGACTGTGTGGGCCTGTTCTACCCTTCTGCAAATGTGACTTCTAGTTCTGCTTGTTGTCAGGACCAGTTTGGGAGAAGTTTGCAGGGTTTCTTCTTGTGGCATTGAGGGGGGGACATGTTCTGTTGCTCTTCTTCATCCATGTCTGTGCACCTTCATCCTTGGCCTGTACAGCCTGCACAGCTTCAGGTTATCCAGGGCAGAAACTGAGTTTGGAGCTGCTCAGCATCACAGATTTATTGCTGTTAAAGCCAAAATAAACTCCAAATCTATTTATAAAAATGTGAGCTAGCACCATTAGCTGGGTGACACATGGCAGGTGCTACAGATCCGTAAGACCAGGAAAGGTTTCTGCACAGTAAGCAGACCCAGAGGTCTGCCAGCTTGATCTGCCCCATTCTTGTAGTTTAGACAATGAAACTATGGAGCATTTAGCTCCTAAAATAGAATTACACATGACACCGTGCTGAGGTACTAAATCCATTCCTGAAAGGAGTATAAGCACACTCGCGAGGGATTGTGCTGGGACCTAAAGCCCTGACGTTTGGCTGATGTTGTGAGTTCAAACTGGAAAGCAGCTCCTTCGGCCTCAGAGTGCTACTGAATTCATGGAAGAGGGACCAGCAATTCATTCTTCAGCTGCTACAGTGTGGTCACAAAAATCCTCTGCTTCAGGATGTCCTCAGAAGCTGTGTTTCTTGACTAACACAACATCCCAGAGTGTGTGGCTCTCTGAAGGCCTGACACATCATGTCATTTCTCATTCTGCCAAACAGAAGTGACCTTTCCTCCCCCAAACACCACAGGTTTCCACTTTCCTTTGGTAGGAAATGTTCCACCACTTCTGTGAAAACCCTCTCTGGTTCCGTTGGCCAGTATAGCTTGGATCTCGTAACTATTTTTCCTTTTACTACGTCATTTCAGTTTTAACAAGTGGTTTTCTCCCTGCCTCACTGTTCAGTAACCAAATTCCACAGAACCACGGAGTGGTTTGGATGGGAAGGGACCTTGTGCCAGCTCCCTGCAGGGGACGTGTTCCACTAGACCAGATGGCTCCTAGCCCTGGCCTTGGGTATCTCCCAGAGCTGCAGCACTTCTTTTTATTCACAATCCTTCTTCACAGTCGAGAATTGTCTGTAAGCTCACTGGTTTTCTTCGCAGAGAGAGCCCCTGTAATGCATCTGCCTTTGCTGAGCCCTGGGCTGACACCTGGGTTTTCAGGGTCATGGCAAGGTGTGCAGGAGCTCCAGGAACATGCCAGTCCAGCCAAATTACTGGGTCATCTCTCTCGAAGAAACCACTGGTTTTTTTCCTTCCCCACACTGCCTAAATGGTCTAATTAACATGTGGCTGATAAGGGAGGACAGGACTTGTTGGTGTTGGTCTGCCCGTGCTAAACTGCACTCAGAGTACAAGGCTTTAGCTTGACTGAAACATCCTCTGGGGAAAACTGTGTGGGATATAAACTCTAGGCCAATATGGAATCTATTCCTAACAGCCATGATCACTGTTTTACCACAGGGTTACAAGTAGTCTTTGGATTTTCCAAGCACCAGGATCGAAGGCTCCATGTGGTACTGCCAGACAAGACTCTGCTGTATCAGACAGTGCATTATCTCCCAACAAGCCTTCTCTGTGTCTCTGTAAAAAGAGTCATCCCCCCACTCACTCCTAATCCCCAGTCTCACTTCTAATCATGACCAAGCTGCAGAGAAATTTGTAATGTTACAGTTTTACCTTGGTAAATGTAGTTGCTTCCAGTAGATGGCATTCCAGCAGTGCAGTCCTGATCCAGATTAGTTCCTATCCCTACTTGAGCTGCCAGAATAATCCCTCCACAGAAGTGGACTTTTTTTTTCTCCTGATGCTCAAAATAAATGGAGTTAAAACACTCTTATTCATTTCCTACCCAATTAAAGATGTTTTTTCCTCTTTTATGCATTTTATAGCATTGGGGTGTTTTTTATTTTTCAATGTGCTAAACTCCAAAGTCATTTTATTTTGGAAAATTTGTCAAGACACTGAATGGTTTGGATTGGATTCACAAATCTGCTCACCACTGGGCACTGCTCTTTCATGTGTGAATTTTCTGCCCTCGAGTTATGTGTCTGGGTCCTCTGTGTGGCAGAGGGGAAGAATGAGGCACTGCACAGCAGCTCCACAGCAGCCAGCAGGCAGAGCAGAGACCAGTTACAAGATGCAGCTGGTAATTTTCACAGCATCACAGAATATTCTGGGCTGGAAGGGGCCCATGAGGATCATCCAGTCCAGCTCTCGAGTGAATGGCCCATAGGGGGATCAGACCCACAACCTTCATGTTAGCACCATGCTCTGGCCAACTGAGCTACGTCTCTTTAACCAATTAATTACATTTCAGATATATTTGGTAGGTTTTTAGGTACGTTCCTCTGTAGGGTCTCAAAAATGCAAAAAATCCTGGAGACAGATGTGCATAAAACCCCCAAAAAACCCCAAATATGAAGGTAACTTGCTTTACTGCTAATGTCAGTCAATGCTGACAAATAAAGCAGCCAAAGTAGTCCTTGGACTTGATTACAGTGACTTGCTTATTTTCTTATTTGATACCATCTGGCAATTAGTAGTGTTTAGTTGATTTGGAACTGACTCGTGCATTCAAAAGGAATGGTGCCTTGGGCTTTCTAGCTGGACTTCTGTGGAAGTTGCTGCTCTCACTCCACTGTCTTCTGTTCACAACTTTTAGAAAAAGTTTCGCACTTAAATCTTCTGTCTTCAGCATGTGGTCAAAAACAATTTTCCATTTACTGAGAAAATGAGCAGAATGGTTAAACTACAGAGGCAACTGAGGGGGGAAAGCAGCAGTAGTCTTTGGAGTGTCACAACTGGTGTGATAGACATTTG
This sequence comes from Dicrurus megarhynchus, assembly GCA_013399195.1. NCBI lineage: Eukaryota > Metazoa > Chordata > Aves > Passeriformes > Dicruridae > Dicrurus > Dicrurus megarhynchus. The sequence continues at coordinate 1,641,611 of VXAD01003666.1, read as the reverse complement.
CATATTCCAGCTGCTAAGTGACCTGGGTGGAAAAAAGGAAATTTTCCAGGGAAGTAGGTTTTTTTGGGGGGGAAAGGGTGCTACAGCTTGCGTATATGTCACTGAAACCACATCTGAGAGTCACTCACAGCTGCCTGTCACGGAGGGAGCAGGGGCAGAGGCACTGGCACTGCTTGGTGCCCGTCCCCAGGCTGAGCACCACGGCTGGCACATGCCCACAGTGGGCTGCAGGCAGTGCCTGGGCTGGGCTGGACCTCACTCCACCTGCAAAGGCCATCAGTGCAGGTCAGGTGAGTGTTCCCAGGCAGTGATCTGGAAGAACCAGTGATGCAGCTTCCAGTCTGCTCTGTCTCCACCCATCCCAGCTGGCAGCTATAGCAGGAAGAGATGAGGGGAGAGAGGAAGTGCAGGGAGGTGCAGGCATCTTCCTCACAGGGTAAGAAGCTGGTTCAGAGGACAGTGAGGGCCAGACCCCCTGGTTTGTGTGTAACAGTTGTAGCTGGTATGTGTGCAAAAGCCTCCATCACCTCACACTGATGTTTCCCTCTGACAGAAACGACGTGGGAGCGGCCGAGCAGCGTGCCTGGCACTCCAAAGAGCCCTGTGTCACAGAAGAGTTCTGCAGGTACTGTGTGATGCTGTGCCTGACTGCTGCCCGGGGTGAACCTGCTGCTCAGCAAAGCAAAGTGCTGTGATGTAGTGGGATACAGACTTGCTGTACTTAAAGAATCACAGAATGTTTCAGGCTGGAAGGGGCCTTAGAGATCATCTCATTCCACCCCCCTGCCATGGGCAGGGACACCTTCCACTGTCCCAGGGTGCTCCAAGCACTGTTCAGCCTGGCCTTGGACACTTCCAGGGCTGGGGCAGCCACAGCTGCTCTTGGCACCCTGTGCCAGGGCCTCCCCACCCTCACAGATTTTCTCTTAATCTCTGATCTCAGTCTACCCTCCTGCAGCTCAAAGCCATCGCCCCTTGTCCTGTCACTCCAGACTCTTGCCTAATGTCCCTTGCTATCTCTCCTGGAGCCCCTTCAGACACTGGAAGGGGCTCTGAGGTCTCCCCAGACCCTTCTCCAGTCATGAGAGTGTAGCAGAGCAAACATGGTGGGGCTTTCCCTTCTGACACATCTTCTGGGCTTTGGTTTCCCTGCCAGTCCATCTTCTGTCTGGGTGCCTGAAGTGTCTGCTCAAGAGCTGGGGTGGCTCCTTCTGGGAGCACAGAGGCAAAAAGTGGCCCAACAAGCCATTTTCTCTGTTCTGCTTTCTGACAGGGCAGGGAAATCAAAGAGCTGCAGATGCACATGAGCTGGCTGATGCTCTTCCACGCAGAGCATATGCACAGTGAAGCGTTTTAGCATGTGATGGCTACAGGGGTGACCATATAGATCATCCCTGTCTTGGCTTGAGGTTGCAGGGAAGCAAGTAACAGAGTCAGATGCATAACTGTACTGAAAAGCACTGGGTACTGCAGAGTGACAAAGCAAAGCAAAAACTACTCTCGAATAAAAAGTGTTAAATGTAAAGGCCATTGCTGCCAGCTGACTGTAAATAACTCAGGCTGGAGGATGTTTTCCATAGAAATTTTCGTGTGGATATCCTTCTTTATTGGCAGAGCTGAGTTGGTAGTCTGCATTTCATTGTGACCAAAGGATTTAAATTGTAGTTGAGTATCTTATTTTAACACTATTTTGAGCATTATTCCTTGCTCAGTATATTAAAAAAAAAAAGGCAATTTATAGTTCCATGCATGAACCATAAACATCTTACAAGGCTTGCCTTCTTGACATGAAAACTCAACTCCCTTAGACCAGTATTTTTTGGATGCCAGGTGCCCAGCAAGCCACTCCATCACTCTCCTCCTCAGGTGAAGGGGGGAGAAAACTCCCAACAAAAGGCTCGTGGGTTGGGATAAGGGCAGGGAGAGATCACTCACTGATTATGGTCACCTGCAAAACAGACTCCACTCAGGAGAATGTTCAATCTGTTACCAAGCGGATCAGAGCAGGGTAATGAGAAATAAAACTAAGTCTTAAAACACTGTGATCTATATCTGCATATTCAGTTATGGGATTAGTTTTTGAATTTGTGCAATTTTTCATTTGCTGTCAGCAGCAAGCCTGCTAACTCTCCATCTGTTCTTACAGTGAATGGCTACTACATCTCTGGGTCCCCAGTGCACCAGCTCGACTCAGGGCATATGAGCCTCCGAAAAACCAGTGGGGACCCCCAGGTAAGTTTTTGGGGAAAAGCCAAACAGCAGAATCTAAGAATAAATGGGTTTCCATTTAAGTAGTTCAGGAATCCACCCAGAGCAGGAAGTCAAGAAGTCATTTTCTTTTAGAAACTCTCAGATCAGACAGATTTGTTGCACGTAGAATAGTTAGTCTTTGTGTCCAGCTGGTAAAACAGTAAAAAAATGCCAAGATCCTTTGGAATTTTTTTTGTCCTATCACTCCTTTCTGAAAAATCCACCAGGCCACTTCAGTCACTATTAACAACCCTATGAATTTTCCTGCCACTCCAGCCTGAAGCCTGGGCCTGTGTCCAGCACAGTCCTCCCTTTACACTTGCACATCCGCCCATGTCTGTATCTCATTGTGTTTTCCTGCAGCCCCAGCCTTCCCTCCCAAAGACAGTATTCACAAAGAATTCATCTGAAGCTTTTTTCTCAATGACTTCATCCACTGTGGCCTGGCCTTTCACAGCCCCTCCTCAGTGCCTCACCCAGCCCATCACCCCGAGTTAACCTACGGGATGCTGACCTGTGGACAGCTGGCCTCCCCCTGCCTCTGTCCAAATTTCCAATAAATATCTCTGCACTTTTCCTTGCAACACATCACATCCCTGGGAAAGGCTTCCCCACAGGTCTGCAGATGCAGCACAGGGCCCTCTTCCAGCTCCTCCCATGAAACTCTTTGCTCCCTGCCAAAACATCACCATATGACCATGTGACTGCCACAGCTGGTGGATCACACTCCGTTTGGGATGTGCATCCCCACCCTCTGGCGTTTCCCCCAGTGGTCCCAGGCCTGAGTTTTCTGTTTCATTTCTGTGTGAAAGTGGTGAGTCCTTTTGCAGCACAGCTCCTTAAATACCCCTGGGGAGATGTGTGTTTGATTGGTGTGCTGCTGCCGCCATGTGAACCTGGCTTCTCTGCTGCTCTCAGCATCTCTCTGACATTCTCTGTTTCCTTGGTTTAAACTTTGTGTTCTCTGACAACTTGTCCCGCTTTGCCTCAACCCTCTTTCTCACGTGCTGCCTAAGTAGCTCCCTTCAGCCTTTCCCTCAGGTGGTCTGTTTCACCTAGGTCGGTATTCCTGGTTTAGATTCATGGCATTTCTCATGATACACTGCAGCACTTTGCATTCCCTATTTCTTCTACATCAAACATCTTGTACTAACTCCCTGTGCTGCTGTTTCTCTGAGCAATTTGCCCAGGCTGGAGACAGTGAACGCCTAAACTAGGTCAAAAGCATTTTAGAATCTTATATAGTGCATTACCAGACACCCCTGTCCACACATCTGCTGTGACTCCCTCAGAGAATCCAAATAAATTTGTAGGCTGTGACTTCTTTCAGAAAAACCAATGTGAATCCTTGTGCCAAAAAATTTAATTTCTCAAGGTATCTGACTCCCGTGTTTTTGTAGTTGGCTTGGAACGTGTCAGATTATCTGACTTCTACAGAACTTCCTTTGTAGCAACGTTTGCCCCCTTCTCTTTTTACAGTGCTGAGTCTTACTCAAATTCAGAGACAACTTTTTAGTCTCATTCACATCTGAGATACGTGAGGAGTCATGGAGTCACAGAAGGGTTTCAGCTGGAAGACTCTACAGACCATCCTGTTGCACCCCCTGCCATGGGCAGGGACACCTTCCACTATCCCAGGCTGCTCCAAGCCCCGTCCAGCCTGGCCTTGGACACTTCAGGGATCACAGCTTCTCTGGGCACCCTGTGCCAGGGCCTCCCCACCCTCACAGGGAACGATTTCTTCCTATTATCTAATCCAACCCTGCCCTCTGTCAGTGTGAAGCCATTCCCCCCCTTTTTCTATCACTCCAGGCTCTTGTCCACAATCTCTCTCCAGCCTTTTGTAGGCCGACTTCAGGTGCTGGAAGGTTGCACTAAGGTCTTTTGGAGCCTTCTTTTCTCCAGGCTCTCTCAGCCTGTCGGTGCCATGCACTGCTTTGCTCTGTTGACTCAACCCTGAGCCTGTCAGAAATCCCTTTCATGACTTTTCTCGTTCCCTTCATCGCCTCCATGATTCTTTCTTTCCATTGCTCCTTTATTACAGGTTTTTCCAAATTGAAGTCCTGGCTTCACCCCTGCTTTGAACCTGCTTTGAACTAGTTCTGAATCTCCAACTGGCTGCTGGTGGCATTAATTCTCAGAACAGCTTGTGTCTATGCCTGTTTGGGAAGCTGCTTTTCCTGGGAGCTGTGGCAGCTTTTGCAGAAGACTCCTTAGTAAGGAAAGCATCTGACCATAAACTCGTGGTTGCAAGAAGCTGTTCTGCACACCCTCAAAGTCTTTTTGGCCTGTCTCTCTATCTCCTTGTGTGTCTTGGGCCATCCTGAGCTGCTTTGCTCTGACTGCCTCCTTGTCTGCTCCTGGCACAGGCTGTCTCCCACCGTGGAGCAGCTCCGAGGCATTGGCCAGGACGCTTTCTTAGACCTGGGCAGCAGCCACCGCGCAAACAAACGCTGGCAAGATCTCTCCAGCAAGCTCAGCCACATTTCTTGGAAACAGGTCAGGGGGTGAGGGGAAAAGCCACAACTGAGAACAACACGGAGCTATGCTGTGCTGGGCACAGGGCCAGGCCTTGTTCAGGGCTTCCTAGAGAGCAGCTAAATGCTGCCCGTTCAGGTTGTCACAACTGCCACCAAGGGCACAGCACAGCAGCCGTGGAACTGCACGTGTGTGGTGCTCGGCACGATGCTGTGGGTGTTGGGTCCCAGGACGAGCTCTGGATGCCCGGGCAGTGGGATTTGCGGGGTGGGAGTCCCTGGCACAGCCCAGTGGTGATGCCAGGAGCGATTCACACGCTGCGGATCAGCTGTCACAGCATCTGAGCCCCACCAGTGACCCTGCGACAGGTACAGGGGGCACCGCCAGCCTGGGGGGACCGCGGGACGCATTCGTGTCCCTGACCCCAGGGGGACATGATGCCACCCTTCCTTCCACAGACAGGTAGGGCGGTCCGATGGCATCTGTGTCCCTGACCCCAGGGGGACGTGATGCCACCCTTCCTTCCACAGACAGGTAGGGCAGTCCGATGGCATCTGTGTCCCTGACCCCAGGGGGACGTGATGCCACCCTTCCTTCCACAGACAGGGACGGTCCGATGGCATCTGTGTCCCTGACCCCAGGGGGACGTGATGCCACCCTTCCTTCCACAGACAGGGACGGTCCGATGGCATCTGTGTCCCTGACCCCAGGGGGACGTGATGCCACCCTTCCTTCCACAGACAGGGACGGTCCGATGGCATCTGTGTCCCTGACCCCAGGGGGACGTGATGCCANCAGGACACCGCCACCATCGCTGTCCCCCCAGTGGGTGTCACCATCCCCGTGCCTCTTCTCGTACCCAGCAGGGAAAAGTGCCACCCCAGGGGACACCAGGACTCCCGTCGCTGTCCTCAGGGGGGGTGTGACACCCACGGGGCGGCAGGACACTCGTCCCACGGCCGCCAGCGGCTGCCACCGTCCCACGGCGCAGCGCGCCCCGGCCCCGGCTCGGTGCGGCGGAGGCGAGAGAGGCGGAGCAGCGAAGCGGGGCCTCCCTGCAGCTCCCCCTCCCTCCATCCCTGCCTCCCGAGCCGAGCCGAGCTGAGCCGAGCCGTGCCGTGCCATGGGACCCGCCTCTCCCCGCCCCGCGCAGCCATGCTGGGCTCCGAGAGCGGCCGCGATGATGCGCTCCGCTTCCCTCCGCAGAGCCCGGGCTCCCCGGCGGCGCCGCGGCGACAGAGCAAGGAGAGCAGCCTGACGGTGAGTGCGGGGGCACCGGGGCGGGGGGACCGCGGCCGCTCCGTGCTGAGCATCCTCGCCGCTGGTGTTCGAACGCTGCTAAAGCCGGGGAGGGTTTGGGGATCTCTGCCCCGCGCGGTTTTTCCGTGGAATAAAGGCGGTGCCGGGATGAGCAGCAGGGAACGCGGTGCTTTAAGAGGTACCTACCTCGGACTGTGAGCCAGGTGTCCTGAAAAAACTTCCTCGTCTGATCATCTCTCCCCCCTATCCACACAACAGCGTCTGTGTTGGGAGAAGTACTGAGGAGTTAAAGACAGACAGCAGACCTGGGTCATTGCTGTGCCGGGGCAGGATCTTTTTTTTCCTCCATCTGTATTTGAGGTGTCAAGAGGGTTTCTTGTGCCAGTGTCCAAGAGAAGATTTCTGATGGAAAGTATAGGCAAAGGTTTCATATTTCAGTGTGAAGTTAATCTTACATTTACTTTTAGTCTTTATCATTTAAGTGATTCTCTTTATAATTTAACTGACTCAGTAAAGAGACTTTTTACAAGAACATGTGGTGACAGGACAAGGGACAGTGGTTTTAAATTGAAAGAAAGGAGATTTAGATAAGATATTAGGAAGAAATTCTTGCCTGTGAGGGTGGAGAGGCCCTGGCACAGGGTGCCCAGAGAAGCTGTGGCTGCCTCAATCCTGGCAGTGTCCAAGGCCAGGTTTGATGGGGCTTAGAGCAACCTGGGGTAGAGGAAGGTGTCCCTGCCCATGGCAGGGGGGTGGAAAGAGATGGGCTTTAAGGTCCCTTCCAACCCAAACCGTTCTGTGTTATGAATGAAAATGTTTTCAGTTGTATGATTTATCTCAGTTTACAGACGTTAGCATCTTTTGTGTGCTTGTTGACCTCATCTGGAACACAATTATCACTTATGGGCTCTTCAGTGCAGGACACATGATTAAAAACAGAAAGGAAATCAAAACAGATGAATGAAAGTGGCTAGTAACAGAAAGTTTTATTTAAATGAAAATCAGAAGAAACGAGCAGATAAATTAATTACAGCGATAAAGGAGAGGCAATAACCGTGCTTGCAGCTGCAAGTATTGGCAGGGTATCAAGTCCCTGAGAACAAAAGGAATAATTTAATGTTATACATCCTTAATGTTACTACGAGGAGGAGGTTGTTGTCTGCATCGTCACGTGCAGCCTGCAAATTTATTCGTTACTGGGCTGGGTTGCTGGTGACAGAGAGCAGGGTTGGAAAGGAGCACACACAGGTGTCTCTGACTGCGATGTGGGTCAGCCACTGCCATGCAGGTACAGTGTTCTGGGGAAGGAGGGGGAAATCTTCAATAGTTTTGAAAAAAAACCCCACTTTAATCGGTGATTTTAATTATTAAAATAGGTTGTTACCCATGTTAGTACTGTTAACTGGTGTATTGAGAGTGTGGTGTGCTTTGAAGTAAGTATAAATCTGTATGTTTGGACATTTTTGCAGATATCTAGAAGAATCAGCTGTTCCAGGGCTGTGCTGGTTGGGGCAGGGTACACGTCCCAGCCCCTGAATGCAGCCCCTGCCTGCTCAGGTTGGGGGGTTGAAGTAAACCATGGGCTGAACATCATGCCCAGAGGGACTAGACATGGTCACAGGGTGGCTTGCACTGGGCTGCATGGCACAGCACAAGAGCAGGAGTGCTTGTTTTTCTGCCATCCCTGCTCCTCATAGGGCTGAGGACTCAGGCTGTTCTCTGAGGGTGGTTTTCCATGTTTGCTGGCCCATGTGCCATCAGGTAACATCTGCAAAGCAAGAAACTGTGTGTTATGTCAGGGTCACTGGGTGTGCATTTCTCCAGCAGAAGCCCAAAGCTTTCAAGTAGGATGAATCAGAAAGACAAAAATAAGCTAATTTTAACAGCTGTTTGCTCCAAGCCATTGCCTCCATCAAGGCAGCATTGTGAAAAATAAATCTCATATGGAGTGTAAACGGTAAAGCAGTGGAAGTGTTTTTGCTGTCTCCTAGGAGGTTCTATTTGCTCAGTGCCACTCAAGCTGACGTGGGGATGTTCTAGTTAGCAGAGCTGCAGGGCATGTCCTCAGCTTGCTGTCAGATGCTTTTCCTTGGTCTGTAGCTGTGCTCAGGCAGAGGGGAATTCTGTGATTTACTTTGAGGCTCTTGGTCTGGGAAATCTCCCTTCAAACCCAAATCCTGTGGCACACAAGCTGCAGACATCAGGTGATGTCCAGCCAAGCTGTTGCTGCGTCATCGCCTTCAGCAGAAGAGTGGGAGCATCTTCCTCAGGATGCATCTGCCTCCTCTGCATCCAAGGAGCATTAAGTAGCACAGCTTCTGGAAACCCTGAAGGCAGGTGGAGCTGGAGTATTTCCCATCTGCGTGCACCCAACAAGAATAATCTGGTGGTTTCTCTTTGGTCAGTGAATGTTACCGACATGGTCTTCCATTTTCTTTGGAAGAGAAGCTCCAGCTGGGTGTATCACAGGCTGTTATAAAACTGCAGATGTGTGGTCTGTGCTGGTTTTACAATGAGTTTCAAGGTGCACTCACCATTTTAAGGCTGGATGGTTTGCTGGCTCATTCCTGAAGTCTCCGGCCATGAGTTGACTGTGGAAGCTGGAGATGATTTACAGTAGGTAAGGGAGAGTTAAATGGAGAATGTACAGGGAGGTATCACCTGAGGAACAGAGCTGGAAGAGCAAGAAAGATGCCTGATTAGAAGGTATTTCTGAGTGTGGGTTTCTTTCTTAAAATTCTCTAGTGCCTTGTCAGGACAGTGCAGGACTTGGAAAACCAGTGCAGGGTGGTGTTTGGATTGCAGCGTTGGACACACCGATGAACACGTGCTGCAGATGGGAAGATGGGCAGCCTGTGCACAGGAACTTGGGATTTCCTGCTGCTGTGCTCTGTGTCTGACACAGTGTGACAAACACAGGGTTGTGAGGAGCACAGGATGAGGCTGCATGTTCAGCACAGTTTCCCCCTCTGCCCTGGGGATGACTGCATGGTAGATACTGTCAGAAAAGCCCTGGTTTGGCAGGGGCCTGAATAATCTCTGAACCTTTCTACGGATAGACCAAGTGAAGAGGGCTCCTGCACACTTTTGGCAGAATCTTCCCTTTGAAATAGGCAGGAATCAGCAGATTTGTTGACACTGAGGACTTGAGTTGTCTGTTCTTACCAGCTTCTTACCCTGCCAGCACTAAAACCCCAGGCAAACTCATGGTGTTGAAGCTACCCAGAACAGCCTAGGCATTTCTGGGCTTCCCTGTCTGGGGAGAGTTCGAGCTGCCTAAGCCTGTGGCTGTGCCTAAGCTCTTCTGAGATGTTCCCCAGCCTTTGCATTTGGCTCTTTTACCCAAATGGTTCCGTTTGCCACATGGACTCACTTAATGGAGTTGGATGTTGTACTTTTTGGGTCTCAGCTGAAGCTGTAAAGAAGATACTGGAGTGAGGCAATCTGGCACATCTGTTCTATGTTTAAGGTGCTGTGAATGTGTAGAAATCAGAAAAATGATGTGCATTTTTAAGTTGAAGAAATAAGCAAAAGCGTTGCCCTGCTTATTCGCTTTATCATGGCACAGTAAGTTCGCCTGCTCTCTGCTCATTTATTTATGTTGTGTCTGATGTAATAAACATGTAGCTGATTATCTACGCTTTGATCAAATTATTCTTGTTTTATTCATGTTGCTTGGCAATGTGTCATTTACTGGTGAGTGGTGGCAGTGACTTCAAAGCTTGTAGAGACTCTGAAATCCGGGAGATTAATGTGCATGTCTAACCCAACAAAGTTTTGTTGCTCTTGTGCAAATCCAGTGCATTCACCTGGCTCCCTGGGTCTTTTCCTCTTCTGTCACCCTTTTGTGTCTCAGGCATAATGAAGAGTCACCTACCACGTAAACAGCTCATTTTGCCATGACTGCCAATGTACTCACGGGAAATAGGAGCTGGAATATTCAGCTGTTGGGAGTATAATTGCATTTGCTCATGCTCAGTACACAGGCAAAAAGTATTTTAATCCACTGAGTTTGACACACGGCTATCAAGAGAAACGCATCAATTTGTGCTGCTTCTCTGATCCCCTGTGTGTGTGTGTGTCCTCCACCAAGCTTTGTTGTCAACATGTTTATTTCCTTCTCTGACTGTACCTTCTGTCCTCTGTAATCCAGTGGCTCTCAGACAGGTTTTCTGGTGCCACTCGTGGCAGCCGGAAAGACAAGCTGCTGTCCTCTGGCAGGTTTGCTCAGCTCTTCCTTGGGGTTCTGCCCTGCTAGCGTCTTGTTAATAATTTTGCTTTGTTGCAAGCTGACAACAGTCATTATTTTGACAAAGAGGCTGTATAAGAACTTAATATCATGGTGAGGCTGATTATCACCTCAGCTGTCCCAGTGGAGCTTGTGAGAAATGGAATGCAGGTCATCACACCTTGTTTTCTCTTCATGTTCTGCGATTCCATCATTATCTGAGAGACGTGTTTTAATTTGTTTTCTTTCTGACTGGCAATTACAGCTGTAATAGTCACCTTCTGCAAGCTTTTGTTGGGCCTTGCTGGCAAGTCAGCAGAGTGAAGATATTCACACTGCCACAGGTTTGGATTTGGAGCTCACACGGAGCCTCGCCAGCTCTCAGGGATGTGAGCCAAGTGTGGTCTCTCAAAATTAGTGAGGGCAGTGGTCCTTTGCATGGAGGGAGTGTCATTGTCCATGGGACTGATGGAGCTGTTCAACGCTGTCAAACATCAGGGCATCATCACGAGATGCTTTGGCTGACTTTAGCATCGGTCAGCTCATCAATGGGACTAAGCTGGTGAAGCAGAGTGCTTTTTTTTCAGCTCTCTTTGCTTTTAGAAGCAAGAAAAGGAGCATTTCAGAGGGAGGATTGGGAGGGGGGAACGCCACGCCATCGTGCCACTACTGCTCAGTGCCAGCCTGGCGTTCCCCTCCTGCTGGGAAATCCTGAGAGGTTTTATAAGTAGTAGGAAATACCAGTCCAGGAGCTCCTTTTTAAGTACAAGAAATGTGTAGTAATGAAAGGAAGGAAAGATCACAGGATTACCTATGTAGTCATATGTAATTTTTAGTAATATTTCTAGAGTTTTGAGAATTTTCATGCCCCCTGCTGGGATTTGGTGTAAAAAGCTGTGAGTTCTGTTAAGTCCTGTTTACCATAATTTTTTTTTTTTTAAGATTGCAAAAGCCTATGCATTTTAGTTTTTCAATTCTGGCACCGGTTCCCTTTTAAAAGTGACCAAATGGCCTACACCCAGATGGCCTCATGACTCTTTCCAGACAATTCAGCATCATTTCCAGACAATTCAGTCTTCTGAGAAGTGAAGAATATTTGATTTATTCCTAAAACTTTGAGCCTGATGATACTTCTTGAGAAACCTTGAATTAACCCTGCTCTCATCACCTGCTGACGTGCATACCCACTGTTCCCGCTGCATTTCTGGAGTTCTAGCCACTGCAGTGGGACACTGTCACCAGCCCAGCCTGGGCATTTCCAGTGACTCTGTGGTTGTTGCTTCAGGACATTGCGACTCACTCTCACGTCTCTAATCAGCAGCTTCCAACTGACACAGATTTCGTTTTTGTGAAACAGGCACTGCCGTTAGCAGGGAACAGGAATTCCCCATTTCTCTTCGCAGATTTTTAAGCTTCAGGGTCCAACTCCTGTGCCCCCCCTGATGCAGATCAGCTCCCTGTCCTGGTGGGCAGTGCCACAACACAACGATCCAACTTGAGATATTCTGTGTTCCTCTGATTCTGGATGCCCAGTCTTCTATTAAAGGCTGCAGAATACACTTAGGAGTGGTTGGAGCGTGGCCATCCTGCTCTGAGCTGAGTTTTGTAACTCCTGAGGCCTGACCCTTCTGAGGGGGAACACAAGGGAACAGGAAAGGTGTTTGCAGTGCTGTCTGTGTTGGGACCCTGTGGCCAGTGGAGGCTGGCACTGTCTGGAGATGCTGGCTCTGACTGGACATTCTGGCTCTGGCTGGAGGTGGTGCTGGCTCCTTGTTGGAGGTGCAGGGTCACCAGTGCATGGCCACTGCCTGCAAAGCCCAGATCTCTGCCCTGCAGATCAGTCTGGAGCCTGATGGCAGCTGGAAAGGCAGACACATGGTTTAAGATCGAGCTGAGGTGACAGCCAAAGACACCGCAGGTACAGGGCCCTCAGCCTGCTTTGGGATGGACTTGGCAAGCTCTGGGCAGAGCGATTTAAGTGGAGCAAGCTCTTGCACTATTCCAGGGCAGCTGCTGAACCTCCGGCCTGGGTTCCAGCAGAACCAGCGTGGGTTTGTAGGAGCAGCCTTGCATCAGCTAAAGGTTTTGTCTGCTTTGCTCTGGCGTGGTGGGTTTGCACTGTGTCAGCACCCACATCCTTTCTGATCCTCTCTGAATAGCCCAAAGCAGATTCACTGCGTGTAAGCACTGCCTTTGGGTCTGCCCGTGCAGCTGTGCTAGCCCGACCCACAGATTTGTGTGTGGATTTCCTGTGAGCGTTAACTGATCCAAAACAAACCCCCACCCCCACCCAATTACATCTGTGGGTCTCCCATCCCCAATATCTCTTGATCCCCTGATTAATACCCAAGTGCTCTTAGTGTTCCCATGACCCTGGGGGTGCGCTGAGAGGGGCTGATTTAGGGTACCTGCCCAGCAGGGATTTGGGGTGAGAATACAAACTGGCAGTGAGCTCTGACTCTTGCTGGTGCTTCCTCTGGAAGGCTTGGGCTGTGTCCAGGGTTGTGCTGCAGTAGCTGTCATGCTCATTGCCTTCACTGTGCTGTTATCAGGCTGAATGTTCCACTGTGATAACTTAATGAGCACTCGGGCTTTTTTATGCTGTTGTTCAATGATCGTGTGATGAGCGCTGTCTGACAGATCGCCGTGGTTTCTGCACACTGAAGGTTCACTGACTTCAGAGAGCCCCTGCTCCTTTCTACAGAGAGCTTCACTTCCATCTGAAAAGGTCTTTGAGATGGATGGAAGGGCTGTGTGCTGAAAAAATAATTCCTTTTTTTGTCATCCTGTAGGAGACTGGCATATCCAAGGGTGTTTCGCAGCGACAGTGCCTGCAGTGCTCTCTGATGGTCACTGTGTTTCTGTGCTCAGGGTGCTTCACATCAGGTTTTTTACCACAGTTTTCAGGGATCTGGGAGAACTCCCTGCATGGTGCTTCCCAGATCCAGTAGGTTTTCCTCACATGAAATGGGTAGTTTATTTCCCTCTGAGCTGACACTCCAGCTTGCAGAGAGTAGCATTCTGGGAATACTTAGCTGCTGTTTCCATGCAACAACCAATTTTTCTTCACTGCCATGCATTCACTGCGGATTTTCTGATGGGAAGCACGTGGATATAACTTTTTATTTACATATTTCTCATTAACAGCTAAATTTCTTTACCGTCTAACTCTCCTTCTTTTTTTTGCTTTTTTTTTAACAGATCAACTGTGTGACTTTCCCCCACCCTGACGTAATGCCAGAGCAGCAGTTGCTGAAACCTTCAGAGTGGAGCTACTGCGATTATTTCTGGGTAAGTAGGCAGCCAGCCACATGCCACATGCAGCTCCAGAGCTTCCAAGAAAGTGGAATAAACAGCTTGATTTGTGGTGCGAGGTAAAGGAGGATTTGGGCTGAGATACCACAGAGACTGGGGACGCCGGTGAAGATCTCCTGGAAACATCTGACCAGTGTGAGATGTGGCTGTTTGTCAGAGGAGTGTCCAGAAAGGCAAGGACAGTTCTCAGGAGATGGATTTGGTCAGGAAGGAGGGAGGATGTAGGACAAGCCACGTATCTCAAAATACCACAGGCAGAAGGGCAGTGCAGCGGGAGGGGGATGGAATCACAGAATCCCAGACTGGTTTGGGTTGGAAAGGATCTTAAAGCCCATCCTGTCCCACCCTCTGCCAGGGGCAGGTTCACCTTCCACTATCCCAGGTGGCTCCAAACTCCATCCAAACTGGCCTTGGATGCCTGGAGCATTGGAAGTTCAGCTAAAGGTCTTTCAGGGCTGTGTTCCCCCTGGAAGGAGCAGCACTTTCCTCCCCTCTGCCCCAGGAGTTGCCTTGTGCTGGCTCCAGGAGTCCTTCTCTTGGCAGGCTGAGCCCTTGGGGCTGACGCTTACCCAGCTGTGGAGGACCACGGGCAGAAATGACAGCAGGGCTGCTGCTTTGGCCCCCACATCATCCTTTGCTGGCTAAAGAGAATTGTAAAGCTTCCCTTTTTAAATTAAAAAAAAAAAAGAAAGAGTAAGAGGAGCAGGAGAGTGTTGGGCTATTTCAGTGAGAGGGGCTGAGGTCCCATAGCCATCAGCTGGCCTCAGGGGAGGGTTCCTCAGGCACCACTGCTGGGAACCACATCTCTGTGGGTTTGGCCTCCAAAGCTTTTTGTTGAACTTCCTTTTATTTCTTTCAGGCAGATAAGAAGGACTCACAAGGGAACAATACAGTGTCGGGATTTGAAATTCTTCTTCAAAAGCAACTTAAAGGGAAACAAATGCAGAAGGAAATGGCAGAGTTTGTTCGAGAAAGGTAACGAGCACTTTGTTACCAAATTAAATATCTATTGAAATTGTTTTTTCCCAATTTAGATATTCCTTAAATACATTAATGCTTAATGCTTAAACTGCATAAAAGGTATGCTACAAATTCTTAATGAACATTTAATATTTCTTTAATGTTCATCCACAGTCTCCAGTCTTGTCCAGCCCTCACTTGTCTCTCGTGCTCTGAGTTGTATTGCACAAAGGCTGTTTAGAGGGAACCAAGAAGGTTTGAAGCTGCAGATTCAGGGAAAAAGCATAAACAGGAGAGAAGCAGAGTGGAGATGATATTTAGAAGGGAAGTATTTTGTCTGAAAAATACAGAAGCAATTTTGAGGGAATTACTTTAAATCAGAAGTAAAAATCAGGTCCAGCATTTGCATTCAGGGAAAGACTCCAAAACAGCCAAAAAAATCTGCAGACTGCCCTGAGAAGCACCAGGTATGAGAAGTAGTGTTTCCATTAGCAAAGGAACACTGTCTTACTCACTTTTTAATTAAGCTGTGCTATGTTTAAAAAAAGTAAGTTAAATAGCAGATTATTTATCTTCTGCCATGTTCAGCAGATACATGTGTGCACCTTTCACTGTGTGTGTGCCACAGTTTGTGGAAGACTTCTGCAGTCTCTGTGCTACAGGAAAAGTAATTATGCTTCTGTTGTCTGATAATTTCATTGTTCCCTCCTAATCTGGAGGAACAGTGTAAAAAGACTCCCAGTCAGTCTTCCCACAGTGACAGTTGTGTAGCTGTCTGTCAGATATCCTCCACCACCTTTTCTCCCTGCTCCCCCTGTTGTCTTAATCTATTTAGTTTCTCCTTGCACGGCAGTCACATCACATCATCTTTGCCTCCCTTTGTAGCTCTCTAGTTTTTCTTCATCCCCTGTAATATGTCATGAGTGAAATTGTTTGAGTGTGGGCACACAAAGGACTTATTTTCAAAAAAAAAAAAAAAAAAAAAAAAAAAAAAGAAAAAAGAAAAAA
>VXAD01003666.1:1548316-1626105 GCA_013399195.1 Dicrurus megarhynchus | reverse complement strand
AAAAAAAAAAAAAGAAGTAAAAGGGAACAGGAAATAAACATCCAAAGATCAACTAGAACTAATAAAGTCAGAGCAGTGTGGGTCAAAATGCACCTAAGATCTGTAATGCTTCTGACTATACAGGGAGTGAAATCCTGAAAGTTTTCAAACAAGTTAGTAGAAACAAGAATTTGAAGCTTTTTTTGTTAGGAAGGTGGAATTACTTCCAAACAGCCACGTGGATTTCCGGAAATGGACTCAGGAATTCTGGCATGTTTGTGTTTCACAGTCACCACAATCCAGAGTTTGCAGTGTGTTTGTATCAGGCAGGGTCAAGAGGCAGATTTTTGCCCCTCTTTGAGGTTTATCTTGGTTTTTAGCCCCTTTTAGCCACAGATGGTAACAGAAAGCCAGGCTGGAGTAGAATAATTTATTTCTTATATTTGGGGCTCTTCAGCTGTAGATACTTCACCTTTTTATTGTTACCTTTTGCTGATATTCCTCCTTGCCAGGCAGTCTGCCCTTTTTGTAGTGCCATCCATTTGCAGTACAAGTAACACTTGAAATCCCTGAAAAAATCTTGGGGTTTGGGCCAAAGCTTTAACCAGTGAGGAGCACTTCCATCAAAGCCAGTGGCTTTGCCTGCCTGGTACCACACTGAGGACAGGCACTGATGGCAGCAGACAGAGTGTGTCTGATGTGTGATTGTGAAGTCATGAGAATCATGGAGTCACAGAACAGTTTGGGTTGGAAAGGACCTTAAAGCTCATCCAGTTTCACCCCTACCTGTGCCAAATTTCAGCAGGAATGAATACAACTACTCATTGTAGTTCACAATGAAGGCTGTAGTCTGGAGCTTTGTCTGGTAACTGAGCCCAGAGCAGTGAGCCTTGGCTCTGGGGAGAGACATTTGCACCTGTATTATTGTTGACCTGTTCTCTCTTTCCAGTCCACAGAAATTGTCACTTCTGAGACAAGATTAGGCTCATCCTGAAGTAGGTCTTTAAAGGATGTTAGGTGAAATGTGCCTGGATAAAGCCCTTTTCCTAGTGAGGTCCTAAGCCAGTGTAGCCTTGGGTGCTGGACAGCTGTGTTTGTTGGTCTTGTTAGAGCAGGCGTGGGGAGCTGCCTGCCTTTGTCCTCATGGGAGGGGGAAGGAGAGGACCCCCAGCTCCTGGGTAAGGTCTGTAGAGCTGTGTCACACCAAGCTGGGTGTCATCTTGGGCCTCAGCCAGCTGCATCCCAGTCAATTGCTGGAGGTGACATCCCAGTCAATGCTGTGCTGCGGAGCTGTCAGCTGTGGGACCCAGACCTGCTCCCTCCCCTGAACTCCCCCTGAACTCCTGCGAGCGTAATGCCAGAGTGGCACTTCCCCTCCCACACATCCACCAGGGTATTTTCAGCAGCCCAGAGCATCAGATCTCTCTCAGCTGTCTCAGGGGACCCGTTTTAGCTGAAATGTGCCCCACAAAAGTGCACTTGCTCAGCTGGCTGCTGCAAATGGGCATGCCAGAAACCCCCCACCTTCTGACGTCTTTGTGGACAGACACTTCAAAGCAGGTTTTGCTTGTGCGTAGCTGGCACAGAATCAGGAGTTGTTCCACCTGGGGGCCACACAGCTTTCTGAGAAATGCTCTGTCGAGCAAGCTGTGTTGAAAACCAGCAAACAGACAACTGTTTGCTCTGCCTGGGAGCATGTGCACCTTGCAGTTGTTTCCCCGGGAGCAGAACTCGGGGAAGACAGAGATGGGTTTCAGGCATGGTGCTCATCACCTCTGCACCAGCAGCTGCTCCTTCCTCCCTGCTGGGCTGTCAGCACGTTGTCCCCTCACCCCAGAGCTGCACTCCTTCTTCTCCCTGCAGTCATTCCCTCCCCTCTTCTGCTCCCTCACCACTGGCAAGCTCAGCTCCTGTTCCTGGTGTGGCGAAGACAAGGGCAGGGCAATGAGTGGGGTGAATGAGAGGAAGGGGCTGCACCGGCCACATGCTGGTGACAGAAGCCCCTGCCCCATCTCTGCCATGTCACCTTGGCTTTGTCACCTGTGACAGAGAGCAGGAAGCATTTGGTGTCCCTAAGAAAGGCGCAGTCCAGCACCCCAAATCTCACTTTGCATTTTTCCTGGATCGCCGCATTCCTTCATCTTTGCCTCAAGGATGTGCAGCCTCACATTTCACAGCAGACTGAACCACGTGCTTCTGGCTCTGCAGACAGCCCATGCTGCACAGCAGAAACACTCTGTCCTTGTTATTTGCTCTCCAGAACTGTAGCTTCTTCATCTAATTTTGTCGCACATGCCATCCTGCATATAGCCCTGCTCTTGCCACTGCATTTTTAGCATATGGGGGGAGAAGACGGCTCATCAAACCAGTGCTGCCAAGCCCTGGAGACTGAAAGGAAAATTCCTGTGGCAAAATCTGTTAAAATGCAGAGAATTTCTTCAAATTATGTGTGTGGGTTTCTTCCTTAGAGCTTACTTACTGCTGTCTTTTTATTTTCTCTCTGTGTGTATGTGAGTGTAGGATAAAGATTGAGGAGGAATATGCTAAGAACCTGTCCAAACTGTCTCAGAATTCCTTGGCTGCTCAGGAAGAAGGGTAAGTGTGTCTCTGTGACTTTCACAGAAGACAAATTTTAACATAAAAGGCATTTCTCCCACACAGGGACATGTAATTTTCCCCAGCTCTCCCGCTGAGTAGAGGTTTATTTAGATTAGCACCCTGGGTGTGTTGGGGAAGATGCGATTGCTTCAGAGTTGTTTGTTTGTTGGGGTTTTTTTAAGTTGTTAATGAGGAATTTTTTAGGAATATGTGTATAAAATGTCGCTTTTCCTATCAGGTTTGTCTGCTGTCCTTGTAGCCAGGACTAGTTCCTTCTAGGATTAGCATGTATGTGTACTAAACTACTCTGGAAATGGAAGAATGTGTAGAATATATATACTGCTGAGAGGAGATGTGTAAGGTCAATGCCACTACAGTCAGAGCAGCACAGACAAGAGGGAGGATGAAGAAGTCTCTTCCCATTGGGGTTCTGGCCCTTCAAGAAAAGCAGCAGACTGCCCCTTATTTACAACATTTTTACACTTTGGAAGTTACTAAGAAGACACTGGGCAATGCAATTCAGACTAAAATGCAGTTCTTCAGTGATAATGAAAAGGCACCACTCCTGAAGGATCAGAACCTGGTAGCTCTTTCTGTTTCAACACAAACCCTCCAAGCACTGAAAGCCAAAGCTGGAAATGACTGTCCTCACCCTAGCTTTGACACAGTGTTTTTCTGCCAGCACTGAAGCTCCATGAGGTGTTTTGCTCAGCTTCCAAGGGGCAAGGACAGAAATTACAGGAGGCTAACTGGGCTGTTACTGCTCTAAGCACCTACAATGACAGTGGTTTCTGTCCTCCTTTCTCCTCAGGGGTGGACGCTCAGCTGATCCTAGCAAAGCTAAAATCACTTTCCTCTACATCTTCCTTCCACTTTCTGCTACCCCCAAGAGGAGAATGAGAGAATGAGTGATAAAATGAAAGGGAAGGAAACGAGGGGAGAGTAGGTGAAAAGAGAGGGAATGAGTACTCTAAACCTAAGTGTCAGTAAGAACTGGGCAGTGGGAGAGGACCTCAGGGCGGGTCTAGGGAAGGAGAAATGTTGGGAGCACTTCCCTAGGTGTATCTAAGTTGTTTAGCTGATGAACACCATATTTGAGGACTCAAGTCCTTGGAGCAGTGTCAGAGGTGATAGATCATTAGTTTGAAATGGCAGATGACAGGCGATTTTTCAGGCTATCAGGAAGAGTCAGATCTCATTATTGTTGAAAAGGGGATGGGGAAGAGATAGAAGGAGCCAGGAACTGTAGATCACTCAGCTTTATTTAACCTTTGCAAAGTGGTAGAATAAACCATCAAAATTGCACTTAGTGGAAGACTAAGATGATGAGCAATTGTAGATGCATAAAGAAAAATGCCAAGCCAACCTAAATTCCTTCAGTGATGGAGTAAGAGAGTAGGTCAAGCATCATAGCTCTTAATTTAGTATTGCTTTTTGCAATGGGAGATTCTCGTAGGCAGACAAGAGAAATGGTGGCCTAAATAAAGCCTGATGTGCAAAAAACTAGGTAAGAAAAACCCACGACTTAAAAAAACTAAACTACAGAAAGTAGCTATGGAATGAGATCCCAAAGGGTTTTTCCTAAGTCCGGGGGGTTTTAAAATGTTTTTGTAATGAATGACCTATGATAGAAGAAATAATGGATTTCCTTAATCAGAGATGACACAGAGCTAGGAGGGTTGGTATGCATAAATTGAAGAAAAGGTTGCAATTCAGAATACTTGTGTTAAAATGGAGAAATTAACTGAAAGAAAATAAGATGCATTTTAATGAGGACAAAGCACCGCGTTTTATACTTTCCCAGGATGTGAAAGATACAGTTACATAACAGTTTGTGGGAGAAGGATCTGGCTGTAGTGAATCACAAGCTTATTCATCAACAACTTCATGCTGTTGTCTAAAAAGGCAATCATACTGAAATATGCAGAAGAAAGAGTGTCTGATAGAAAATAATCTGTTACCAGTTTAGCAACTGGAGTTGTGCTGTACTGTACTGGGGACAGTATAGGTTTGGGTATGATGCTTTCAGAGGAGTCCAGGCTGTCGTGGAGGGTCTGGAGGAGTGTGCCTCAGCTGCCATTGTCTTGGAAATAATCTGTCCAAAAGAAAAAGACAGTGGAGAAATTTTCAAGTGCTGAGAAGCTTCTCTGAGGCTTTTCACCTAAAGTGAACATCTGTTCTCTAAAGTAGGGTGTAAAGTAGAAGAGGCAGTGGAAAAACTGCATTGGTGGAAACTTGGTTGTGGTAGGGATAAGATACTGAAGGATCTTGCTGATGGAGGCTCTGGTGTCTCTGTACGTGGAGATGGTCATGAACTTTGTTTTCAAAGATCTGCCACGTACAGTGCCAGTAGAATTCTGCCTTGGTCACAAAGGTTGGTTGTTTTCTCAGATTTCTGTCTCCCTTTTCCACGATTCTGCTGATCAAGACACGGTACAAAGTGTTGTGTCAGGTTTGTCTGACAGGTGCCACCAGGGAGGATGGGGAAGAGACAGGGCACTGATCATTGTCCTTCTCTTCTTCCAGCACACTGGGAGAAGCTTGGGCTCAGCTCAAGAAGAGTCTAGCTGATGAAGCAGAGGTTCATCTCAAGTTTTCTTCCAAGGTAAATAGTTCTTCCTTTTCCAGAGATTTTTGCCCTGAATTGGTGGGCCTCTCCCTTCAGTGCATGTTAGTGGGGGAAATGCACATGCCCATGGTACAAATTTAGAAGAATTAATAAGTTGGTGAACAAACTTATTGAAACTCTGTCCAATCTTCCTCCCAAATCAGTTTATTTAGTCTACCTGATGTGTAAATTAAAGCACATCTAACTTTAATTTTTCATAAAAAAGAAGTTAAACTGATTCTGGAGGTTGTTCACCTGGGCTCTACGTTCCAGCCAGTAAATTTAACTAGTGCTTGTACACTTTACTTCTGCAAAGGAAGAGATGAAAAGTAATATTTGGCTTCTGGACAAGAATCTACTCTACCTGTCTGGAAGGAAGAAAACCATGACTCTGGCTTCTTTGTATCATTAGCCTTTCTGAGAAGTGTACTGGGAACATCATGTTATTTTTGGGCTTTCTCTCAAGTGATGCCCAACGAGGTTTCTTCTACAAATTATGGTATTTATCTGGGTTTTTTCCACCACATGTGACATGCTCTCGAATCCTGTTACATTATGTTCACCTCTGTGGGTGTTCAAGTTCAGTACAGTGGCAGGTATCTCAGCACAACAGCCATGTTCTGGAGGAAAATTATAGCTCTGCACCATTTGTAAGCAATTCAGCAGAGGTTACTCAGGCAACCAGCTGCTGCCTTGGTAACCTGCTGCTCTGCCTCAAACTTCGACATCAGGGCTGTAATTAGTGAAATACTTTTTGCTCCCCATTGTCCTCCTGTATTGTTTTCCAAGAGTTAAAACTGCGCCCCGGAGCGATGTGTGCGTGTAGGCAGACCAGGTAGAGGGGCTTCTCCATTGTTGTGCTTCCTTCCCACTGTTTGTGTGCAAAAAACGTGTGGATGTGGCACTTCAGGGAAATGGTTTAGTGGTGGACCTGGCAGGCCTGGGTTAATGATTGGACTTGATGATCTTGGAGGTTTTTTCCAACCATAATGACTTCATGATTCCTTGTTCTCACACCTGCTTGGGAGTTTCTACTTTTGTCTTCCTTTTATTAACATTACACGTTTTTAAACATGTTGATGATCTTTAATGAAAGCACAAACAACTCCCAGTCAGAGCAGGACTGTCACCCACAGGGGATCAAGTCAGCTGCACCTCTGCCTAGCTGAGCCTTGAGTATCTCTAAGGACAGAGATTACACAATCTCTCTGGTCAGCCTTCTCCAGTGCCCAGCCACCATTCTAGTGATTCCTTTTGATTTTTGGTTTTTTGAATTATATTAAACCTGAACCTCCCAGAACTCAGTTGTCTGTTGTGACTTTGCCTGGCCCTGCAAAGAAGGGTTTGGTTCTGTTAACTTTGCATCTGACCTTCGCACAGCTGGAGTTAGATCACCAAGGTGCCAGTCTGCACCTGCCTGTACAGACTCTGCTTCAGGCTTGCTTCACCTTTCTAGGATATGTGCTGTGGAGTCTTGGCTGATTTTGTTGCCTCCCTCCAATAAAAGACTGTACTGAGCTTAGGTAAAGTTTCCTTCTCTGTTAAAATAATGCTGGAGAAAGGCTGCAAATATTTGTTTTCAGGGACTATTTTCTACTGCTCCACTGTAGGCTGTGTTAACTGATTACAGACCCAGCTCGCCTGCACTGGTGGAGTGCAGTATCCCCACAGGAGTGACAATAGAGAGCAGCTTCTGGGGAGGTGAAATACCTGTATCCCTCCAGAGCTCATTTTTTAGATGTCAAAACTGTGTATCAGAAGGCCAGAATGATGCAAACTCTATCAGTTGAGTATTACAGTTGTCAAACTAAGTCATGTGTCTGCTCTTGATGGATTTCTGCTCAGTTCATTCCAGAGGTTTCTTGCCACTACTTAGAAGAGCTTCAGCTGAATAATCAGGCTTCTCTTTAGGCTCCCTTACACTTGACAGGAATAAACAAAATGTGGCCTTCTTGGCTCTCACTTCACCATACTAATGCAGCCATGGCACCACAGCCCCCAGAGTCACCCCACTGCAGTTCAGGTTGGTGGCTTTAGTTGGGTACTTTGGGGGGTTTTAAGCAAGTTGCCATCAGTTAGGCCAGAATTGGAGCACTGATAGGGCTCTGAATATTTCCTGTAGTTTGATCTTCTGTGTGAAAAGAGAGATGATCTGTCAGTGAGAGGGGAAGACGAGATTTCTGTCCTTTTGCTGCCTTCAGTTAATGTTCCCTAAACAGAGCTCTCCTGAGTTTTGTAGTAGCTTAAATCAGAGCATTCTTGGGCAAGAGAAGTCTGGTATTGCCTTTGGCTGCAGAGTGTGAATTGTTTTGTCTTTGTCTTGAGCCCTTCTCAGAAGAAGGAAATGGTCTCAAATTGCACCAGGGGAGGTTAAGATTAGATACTAGGAAAAAAATTGCACAGAAGTGGTTTTAAAGCATTGCAACAGGCTGCCCAGGGCAATGGTGGAGTCACCATCCCTGGAAGTGTTCAAAAAATGTGGACATGGCACTTGAGGACATGGTTTAGTGGTGAGCACGGTGGTGGGGCTGGGTTGGCAGTTGGACTTGATGATCTTGGAAGTCTTTCCCAGCTTTTAACAATTCTGTGGTTCTGTGAAGAGCCAGGAATTGCTGCCTGGCTCCTCACGACTGCCATTTCTTCCTTTGTTTTCTTCACCAGCTTCAGAGCGAGGTAGAGAAACCCCTGCTCAACTTCAGAGAGAACTTCAAGAAAGACATGAAGAAGTGTGACCACCACATCGCGGACTTACGGAAGCACCTGGCCAGCCGCTACACAGCCGTCGAGAAGGTGGGAGCAGGGAGCAAACTGGAGGGTTTGTGAGACACTGCTGGTAGGGTTTCTGAGACACTGCTGGGTTGAGTAGAAGAGCAGCTGCCCCAGGAAGAGTTTCTGTTCTGCCACGAAGGACCACGGCTATTCCTGCTGAGGGATTTCGCTGTTAGCTGTGCTCTGCCCGGCCCCAGGCACAGTTTACTGTTTAGCTGAGATCTGGCAAGTGGGGAGCAAAACATCTTACTGCTGAACTGGCTTTTTGGTTCATCCTCCCCTTCCCAGTTTGGGGCAATAAATTTCTAATACATTTGATGCAAGTACTTCTTATTCGTGTGCATCTATTGTCCTCCGCATTTAAAACACCTTGCCTTAGAATGGCAGCAGGGTCAGTGGCCAAAAGCAGATGGCCAAGGAGGGCAGCTCAGCCCTGGTCTGGCAAGTCACAAACCCTTCTCTAGAAACATCCTCACTGAAAATATCCAAACAGCAGCAGGACCCAGTAATGGGCTGCTGCAGCATGAACCAGGAGGTAGCTGAGGTTGTGGTGCAGGCAGTTAGACCCACAGAATGTGATCCCCCAGCAGCAGCTGGGAAGTGGGGATGCTTGTGCCTCAACTTCCAAATTGTATCCTCATGAGGTTCGCTTTTGGGTGTAAACTGGAAAGGAAAATAGCATGCCCAGTCATCCCCAAAGCTGTTTGTGCTTTCGTTGAAGATCAGCAGGAGTTCACCCAGGGACAGAATTGTTGCAGGATACACAAGGTCATTAGGCTGAGTGTGTGCAAGGAAGGCATTGTTCTGCAAAACACCGAGGTCTTCACACTGGTATCTGCAAAGCAACTCAGCAGCAATACTGGGAAGAGGGAATTATGAGTAAAGAAGGAATCAGAGCAAGGAAGAGCCGTGACTGCAGTGCCTGCACAGCCCCTCATGGACTGCTCTCCTGCAGCTCTCTCCTGAGACCTGCAGGACCCAGCCAGGGCCTCGGAACTGCTCATGGAAAAAATTCCAGGAATGCTGCAAGAGTCCTGTAACATTTGGTCTGGTGTGACTGTAGAAAACTGCAAGGTGCTAAGAAAACACAATCATGCCAATTGAGCTTGAAACACTAGTACAGTATAAAGAACAAACATGAAATGTTTTATAACAAATCCAGGCAAAACAAGTTATTTTTATGTATTTATCAGCTTGCGTGTAACAATGTTTTTTTGTTGAGGTACTTTGCTAATTTGCCTGTATAATATATGTTTGTATTGATAAATCAGGTTTTAACAGCTTGAAGAACTTTTAAGTAAAGTAATTCAAGTAATCAGTTATAACCAGTCCTTGGGTTCTTGATTTCTACTGTTGGCATGAACCTGAATAAGTTTTTCTGAAATAAGTTTCTATTGTTAGAGTTTCTGATAGGTGTGCATTGAGTCTAGAACATACTTAAAGACAAATTTTGTAAGATACTTGAAATTATTTCAACAATTCAGATCTTAAGAAAAGTGAATGGAAGACGTGGCTTGGTAATGATGCTGTTCAAGACACTTGAAAGAGGCTCCAGCTCTCCTTTCTTCCAGAAATAATGAGAGAGCTATTAAGAAACAGGAGAGCCTGGTGGTGCTGTTAGTCCTTTGCCTTTCTAGGACTCTATGAAGAGTTCAAATGCATTTGTGCTTTGTTGGTGGTGACTTCTCTGTGGTCATAGGACACCTCTGTGAGCTCCACGTGGTGTTGCAAGAACCTGAATCCCAGTTAGGACCCAGTTTCACACGAAGTCGCTGACTCCTTCCTGAGAAACACTTGTGTGAAGGAGTCCTGGGTGGCTGAAAGCAGCTGCCACTTCTTTTTCTCTATAACAACTGACTCTTCTTTGATTACTCCCAGGCCCGGAAAGCCTTGACAGAGAGACAGAAGGATCTGGAAATGAAAACACAGCAGCTAGAGGTGAAACTCAGCAACAAGACAGAAGAGGAAATCAAGAAGGCGAGGCGGAAGTCCACTCAGGCGGGTGAGTACCTGTGTCCATCAGCCCCTGGGGAGAACAGGGGGGAGTGCCCCTGCCCAGCCATCCACGGGGTTCTTGTTTTTTAATCTTGTAGCTACAAAGTGAAAGTGAACTGTGCTGCAAATCTGTATGATGTTAAATCCTCAGAAGGAACAAGCCTAGTGTTTCCACTCAGATGTCACAAATTGTTGATAACTGAGGTGGGAATAACAAAAGTAGGGTGAGTTATCTTTCTGTTTGATGAAAGTGTCCTTAGATTACTGAGTGTTTGTGGACCTTCCAAAGTCAGATTCAGAGAAGCTTAGCTAAGGGTGTTTCTTCCATAAATCATAGTTCCTTCCTTGGTTCTTCCCTAAATCACACTCACCCACAACTTTGTGGGTGCCTGTTACACTTACTATTACTGTCTCTTTCCTTGAAAGTGATTTTTTTTGTTTTTTCTCCACTGCTACTCAGTGACTAAAATAATTTCTCTTCTAGGAATACTGAGGATATAGTAGTGTGTGCTATATTGTACTGAGGATACAGCAACTTGCTGTGACCTGTGCATATTTTCCAGAGGCTCGAGCCACATCTGCAGGATCCGTCAGGAGCTTTTTTGAGCTCTGCAAAGCTGATACATGCAGCTCAGTTAGTACCTTTGCTGAAAATAAGTTTTAACTAGGGCTTCCATGTTTCCTCCCTTCAACAAGGGCTGCTCCTTGGCAGAGTGGTCCTTCAGAGTTCTGAGGTTTTTAAAACTTCAGATAGATGTTTGGGTTTTAAGGAGACTGGGAAGGTAGTCACTGGCAGTGTGACCATATGTACAGGCAGTCATTTGAGGAGAAAGGAAAGTTATGATTTAACAACAGGAGGCTCCATGAGACATGTCCTTTATTCACCTGAAAATTCAGTCTCTCTTTGTTCCTTGGGTCCTTAGAAATTGTTTATAATAGATTTTTATTGAACAAGCAAGGGAGAGCTGAAGATCAGAGAGGGAAAGAGAAAGTGAGCCTCATTTAAAGAACAAAGAGAATTTTCTGGCTGGGGAGCAGCAATCTCTGAGAATTGTTTTAGAAATTTGCCACCCACCTTTCCCTCTCCATCAGTGCAGAGTCCTGCAACAAAGGAAAAAATGGAAAGAACTGCAGCTTCTTGTGTTACTGCCCTGAACACAGAAGGAGCTGGAGCTCAGCTGGAATCGGGCATCTCCAGAGATGGAGAATGCATGAGGCTGCAAAAAAGCATCCCTTCATCCAACAGCTGGAGCCTGATGCATCACTTCTCTTTGTGACAGAGACCTCTTAGACTGCAGTCTCACCTACAGAGTGCTACCCTGCAGTTCCATAACTCATCATTATTGGTTTCCCATTTTAATTACTTTATTTTTCAAATATAACTTTCCTTCTGTGGCTTTTTTTTTTAACTAGAGTAACTTGCCTTTTTATATTTCTGGGCATTTTGTAAAATACTACTTAATGCTCGTATTTTTCTTTCAAAATCTTGTCTTTTCCCCTCATTCGTTCTCACCCCAATCACCTGCTTTTTTTGCCATACATCAAGAGCATGCATTTAGCTGAAATGTTGGTATGTGTGACAAATACCATGCACCAGAACTGCTGTGAGCTCCACCAGGGTTGATCTTCAAGTCCTTGGGGTCTGTGTACAAAACCTGACCTGCACTTTCCTTCTGAGCTCTGGAGAAGCTTCTAGAGAAGACTGATGTGTTGCTGTCTTGACTCTTCCAGGGGATGACCTGATGCGCTGTGTGGATCTTTACAATCAAGCCCAGTCCAAGTGGTTTGAGGAGATGGTGACCACCACTCTGGTATGTAGCTACTAAAACTACCCTTGCAAAGTTGTAATAGCCTACAGTATTCATCATTCACAGCTAGTTCAGTGCAAAGCAGTGGGGAAAACTGGGTGATAAATCTCACATTGTATTTCCCATTCTCAGTCCTAAGAAAAACTCATCATCAGGGGATAAGAAGAAATGGTGGTTTCGTTGCAGAAGGCATTAAACCTGTTCAGGGCTGCTGAGGGGCCAGAACACTGGAATTGTCCTTAGGAAGGATGAAGTACTGCACAAGAAAAACACACAATAAATCACCAGATCCATTCATACATTAATGAATTTTTCTATTCCACGATTTCACAATTTTTTTTGGAGTCTCCCCAGAGCCATCTCTTCTGCAGACTTAACAGCCCCAGTTGTCTCAGCCTGACTTGCTACAAGCTGCCTTGGAGCATCTCCTTGGCCTCCTCTGGACTCAGTCCAGAAGCTGCACATCCTTCTTGTGCTGCCACCCCCAGACCTGGCTGCAGTGCTCCAGGTGGGATCTCACCAGGGCAGAGGGGGAGGATCACCTCCATCCCCTGAACATGTGCTCTGCATGTTTGCCCCCGGAGAAGCACAGCTTGCCAAGTGCACTCAGCTCAAGAGGGCAGCCAGAGCCTGCAGCTGCACAGCAGGGTTGTCAGGGGTGGAACTCAGGCTGATGGACATTTGCAGGCAAGTCTTAGAACACGTGAATATAAAACTGAAACTGAAAGCAGCCTGTGTCTGATCAGCTCAGAGGCAGAGTAGTTCATACAGAGTCATACCAAGTTGAGAGGGTTGAGCTCTGAAGGTTTTTGCTTCCTTGTATCCCTTCCTCCCTGCAGTTCCTGGTGCAGGTACAGTGGCTGTTCTGCAGGTGGCACACTGGGTTTGGCATTCTGGTCTTGCACATCTGTGCCCTAGGAAAGCGTGGGCCCTTTATTTCTGTAAGGGCAGTGCCTCAGCTGGCAGCAGCAGTAGGAGCTCAGTCTATTTCAGCCCTATCCATTCCATAAGCTCCTTTGCTCATCTTCCTCCCCAGGCCAGTAATCTGCCACCTGAGATTTTTTGTGCTGGAATGAAGAATGTTTCCCAAGAGATGTGTAATGAGCTGCAGATAGCACAGGGAAGGCCAGGTAGCAGCCTGCCTGCTTGGATAAGCTTTGGTTGCACTCCACCTTGATGCTCAGTGAGTGGGCACCAGAAGTGCCTGCTGAGGACAGGATTCATAAGGTTTGGCCCCTTGGTGATGTGTGTGTGAATATCCAACTTTCTGTGGAACAGCAAAGGCCATTGCAGTGATGTCTGTGAAGGCAGACTTCCACAGCGTGGTGCTGCTGCTGCTGCTGCTGCTCAGATCATGGAATCACAGAATCACAGAATATCCTGAGTTCGAAGGGACCCGTCAGGATCACTGAGTCCGACTCCTGGCCCTGCACAGGACACCCCAACAATCCCACCATGGTCCTGAGTGTGTTGTTGAGCTGTTCTTGAACTCAGACAGGCTTGGACCTGTGCCACTTCCCCGTTCCAGTGCCTGGGCACCCTCTGGGTGAAGAACCTTTTCCTAATACCCAACCTAAACCTCCCCCAGCTCAGCTCCAGCCGTTCCCTTGGGTTCTGACACTGATCACGGGAGTGAAGAGATCAGTGCTGCCTCTCTGCTGTCCCTCATGAGGATGTTGAAGACCACAATGAGTCTCTCCTCAGTCTCCTCCAGGCTGAACAAACCAAGTGACCTCAGCTGTCTCCCATAAGGCTCCCCCTCCAGACCCTTGACTATTTTTGTGGCCCTGCTTTGGACACTCTTAACAGCCTAATGTCTTTTTTATGTTGTGGCACACAGTACTCAAGGTGAGGCCACACCAGAAGGACTAAATGCAGATTTGGGGGTATAATATCAGAATCCAGAAGAAAAGGGAGGCAGAAAATATCAGGAGGAAAGACAGAAATCACCTGCCTTCCCAACTAAAATGTTGCTGGCTTCTGCTTGCTGCCAGCTGAGCAAGGTGGAAACTTGTCCTAGCTCACCATCTGGTGAGCTGTGCTCTGACAGGTATCTGGTTGGAATGGGGGGTGCTCTGAGCCATACACCCCAATGTGCTTTCTGCTGCCCCAGGGAATCACTGTAATTTCTGTAGCTAGCAATAAAGCACGCAAAACTTCCTGCAGGAAACAGACTCCCTCCTGCTTGCAGCATCTCTGAAGGCAGTGGCTCCACTCTCTGCCTTGGTTGTCTCAGTTTTGGAACCTTTTGGGAAGGTTTGACCTTCTTTTCTGTTGCTAGGCTCAGGCTGAGATGACTGCTGTTGCTTGCTGTTTCTTATTCTTTGCAGAGCAGAGGAATGTGCAACCACAGAGCCCAGCTCCAAAGCATGACCCTGGGGCAGTATCGCACCTACTGGCAGCCTTTTGTGTATCATCCTTTCTCTGGGCCTCCAAGCTCAGGTTCCAGTAAAAATATGGACTTGTTTTTCTTCATGTCCAGGAGCTTGAGAGACTAGAAGTTGAAAGGGTGGAGATGATTCGGCAGCATCTGTGCCAGTACACACAGCTGCGGCACGAGACAGACATGTTCAACCAAAGTGTGAGTGTGCTTTCTGTTTGATCTCCGTGGTCCTCACTGCCCTTCAGCTGAGCTGAGTGGTCCCTCCTGACCTGCTCTGACTGGCTTTTGTCAAAGGACGTGGGAGAAGTGGCTGCAGGCAGCTTGTTAGCCTGCAGCAGTGCTGTGCTGCCTCCCTGCAGTCCTGCTCCTCCAGGATTCTCTGGTCCTGGTTGGATTTCGTACTGCTTGATCACAGCTCTTTGCTGGGGGAGACACAACCAACTGGAGCCCATTTGGCCAGCGTGAGCCATTATTAGCTCTCCCAGCATGATGCACTATTCCTTAAGGTTTTCTGTTTGTGCAGGGAAGATGCTGAATTGTTTCACTGTTGGAAAAGGGAGTATATATATTTTCCTTATTAAAAGCTGGCTATTTATTTCAATATTAAAATACGGGGGATGCATGCTGACCTCAGTACAGATTTATTTGGTGTAAGGTGCAGACTGCAGGACAGGAGTCAGAGGCTGCCTGGCTGCTGCCTGGCACAGGAAGCCTTTCTCTGCTTCATGTTAAGCCTCCCTCTTCCCTGCTTAGCACAAGGCTGCACATTCAGACCTGTCTTGTCCATCACGGCTCATGTACATGCAGCTCTCATTTGTCTGCAGGTGCAGTGTAGGCATGCCCTCAGCTGCTCTGCATGTCAGAGCAGGGACACTCTGCTTGAAATGTGCCCTTGACATTTGGATTCTTTGTTTTCTTCGTTTCAGACAGTAGAACTTGTGGATCAGTTGCTTCGGAAAGTGGATCCTGCCAAAGACAGGGAACTGTGGGTAAAAGAACACAAAACTGGAGATATCCGACCTGTGGACATGGAAATATAGACTGATCTGTAGTTGGATGTGATGAGTCCACCGAATTAAGCAGGCTAATGTTTGTTTTTAAGGGTCAAAAGAGCATAGGGAAAAGGTTGTTTCACTACCAGACACCTTGTAATTTATGCCTGTACGGGCTCTCTCTGTTCCATTTAGTCATTACAATGGTCCTCGTTGTGCTAAGCCTTAAGCACCAGACATTCCAGGGTGAAAAAAACAGACGTGTGCTTCCCACCAGAGGTTCCCAGTTGCACGCAGCTTCCAGGAGAAATCTGCTTTCTGGTACAGAAAGTGCTCTGTTCTTCAGTGACTTTGTGCTCCACCCCTTGCATGACTATCTCTATACAGTATGTTAGAACAACCATGCAGTGAGCCTCTGGCCAGCAAGTAGATAACTGAAAATGATGCAGGAGGCAAGGAAGTCCTGATCATGAATCCCAGGTCTATCACTGACTGTTTTCATGGCCACAGGCAAGTCAATGAACTCTCCTGCCCCCCCCAATCTATAAAATAAGCATATCTTGCAGCAATGTTGTGTGAATACATTGATTCCATATAACGCTGTCTTTCACCACGGCAGTGAAGTGATGGCCCTTCTCCCAAAATCCCTGGAGAAGATTCCTGTTCTTCCTGTTTTATACTCCCTCTCAGGGATACATAAACCCATTTTCATGATTTCTGGTGTAGGCCAGTCGATAACTTTGAGAGTGTTACCATCACAATTTTTTATCAGGAAAGACTTGGTTGTACTATACCTACCTCATTAGCTGTCAGAGCGCCCTCAATGACAGAAGGAGGTTATATTCCAAGGAATAAATGAGATGTTAAAAATCTTTCCTGCTCATGCAAGGTGTTTTTCCACAGAATCTCCTTAAAGACAGTCCTCTAACAGTTTACTTGGGATTCAGGTTTAAATTTCCTTTGTTGGTTTCTTCAGGTGAATATCACAGACTTTAGGTATTTTTAATTACCGAGTTTGTCCAGCTAAATTTTGGCTTTTATCTTTTTGGAGCCTGATTTTCAAAGGTGCCATGAATATGTGATGCTAGATTGCATTCAGTGTAGATGCAGGTGCCCAGCACTTCTGTACCCTCAGAGTCTCAACCTGAGTTTTTTTCTATGTTACCCTTACTGCAAACCACCAAAAATTCAACACTGCTCTTAGCAAATAGTGTTACCTAGTTTGGAGACTGGTTTTGAAAAGGTATTTATTTTCTTCTGCTGTTATTTCTGATTGATTATTCAGTGTTGCTGTTAATATATTTTTTCAGCATTTCATACAATGCAAAGATTCTTCAGATTCTTGCTTTAGATCCAGGAGAAACCTTGATTCTCACCACTGTGGCCTTCACTCAGTGTTTACTGTGGTCTTAGCTACAATTTCCCAAACCATGCTATTTCCTCTGATCCACAGTTATGCTCCATTTTGTCTCACTGTTACTGTCTTTTTCTCCCCAGCCCCAGAACTGCATCCTTCCTTTGTCCTACTGCTATTCCAGGTTTTTTTTCACCATCCTCCAAGTGCTGTGATTAGATCACTGGGAGTCAATATTCCTCTTTACAAATGCAAACTGAGACACAGGAAAGTCTTACCTGAAGCATGTTTCTAACATTGCTGCAGTGGCTATTTTTCTGGTTTATTATTTCAAACTGAATTCTCTTGCATTTTTCTGTTGCTCCGTTTTTCTTAACCATCTTTACCAGTTCAGGTTTGTTCCTGCCTTGCAAATGCCTTCACAACCCACTCCTCTGCTGCTTCATAAACCTGTACAAACGTTTTGCATGTTGGCAGTTGCAGTGTCATGACTACTGCATGCTCAGGATCACCGTTCCTGGTGTGACACCTCCTGTGCTGCACTTCCCCTGCACACTTGGGAATTTGGACTACTGTTTTCTTCTTGGTGTTGGAAGAGCACGCTGTGATGTGAGCCTCACCTCAGTTCCTGCAGAGACCATTGCAGCACCAGCTGAAGTGTTTGGTTTGTCTGAGTGTCCTTGAGCTTAGTTAGAGCCTGCCTGGAATCCTTTTCTCCTTCCCTTCTTCCCTGGAGCAGGGCATTGATGATCTCTCCTTTCCAGTCTCCCTACTGATTCACTTGCTGTCTTACTAATTTTTGGGCATACCAGCGTATACTTTTCCTAACTCTTACCTTGCACTTCAGAGGACAGGCACTTTTTTATTTTTTAAGCCACAAGTGCAGGTTGAACTTTGAAAACTTCAGTGGCCAAAATAACGTGACTACGTGTAAGCTGCATTTCGGCTTGCCCCCTGTTCTAGGCTGTATTGTAAATTGAAATGAGCAATCTTGACAATGCCTCAGCACATTCTTGTTTTGATTGCAAAACAAAGCTAGTTGTGCACTTTATACAGTATTCACCTTAATAAATACCTGAAATACTCTGTTAGCAATTACACTTTATTTTTCCTCTTTCTTTAAAGATGTTTGTTATATTATCTATTTTGGACTGGAAATACTGTCCATTAGCACAGGTTTCTCTGGGGACTGTAATGTGTTTTGGTTCCTCTACTAAGGTGTATTTATGCTGCTCTAAATTCTTAGTTGGGGCTTTTTTTGTTGTTGTTTTTGTTTGTTTGGGGGTTTTGGGGTTTCTTTTACTTTTGGCTTTATTTCCAGAAAGTTTTCCTGATTCTAGTTCTTGGTCCATTTAAAATGTTTTAGGGATGTGAGTTGCCCAGAACAGTAATCCTCTTGGTGGAGTCTGTATCTCTTTTTCACTTCAGTAACCAGAGGAGAGCACAGGTACCTGGCTGCTGCTCTTTCCCAGCCCCAGGAGACTCTGGGTTCTGCTCCACGGCAGGTGAGATGCTTCGTCCACAACAGCACTTCCATCTGCATCCAGTGGAGGTTTTGCTGTTGCCTGTAAATAGTTTCCAGCTTATTTCTTTCAAAAGTTGATATTTGTTCTTGATACAACACTGCAGATCAGTGTCACCTGGCTCGTTCCCTTCTCTGACTGATGGATCCTGGACAGTGTGACGTCTTACAGGTCAGGGCATGCTGGGGTTCCAGTGCTTCTAACAGGCAGCATCTTCAAAGAGGGTAGTGGCATGTTGAAAGGAAAGCATGGATTCCTGCTCTCATGTTTGTTCCTGGGAAGGTAACTTAGGGAGTTCCAGCATTGGAATCCAGTGGTTTGACTTCCACCAGTGGAACCCAGTATCTCTCCATGCTCCTCCTAAACAGCTGCTTCTCCAGAGCAAGGCCAAGCTTGGTGTTTTATTAAAATCCCAGCATGAGTGGATGCTGCATGATGATGCTGCAGTGTAACTGACTGATAGAATACCAAAGTCTCTTACCTCCACACAACATCTCATTTCATCTGGCAGCTCACACACTTGGTGTTAGTTTTTGCTGGTTTAGTCACTGTGGGTGTCAGATTGGCAGAGCTGTCTCCCATCTTTGTATGCTCTGAGGTCACAGAGCAGGTCACTTCTCAGTTAACACTGTTTGCTTTCACTGGCAGAGGTAGAACAAGTGGGAGTTTTCCTCTGGTCCTTAGCAGCTGGCTCTGCTTGCCCCGATCTGTTGAAGCCACCTGTGTTTTGGGAGTGCTGCCACACCTGTGGAGCTCCCTCTTGGTCTGAGCGATGCTGTCACATACTTGTGCTGTGCTGGAGGGCTCTCTGGCAATCTCCATTTCAGCCAGAGCCTCTTGGCCCTTGTCATAGCAGAAGGGCTTCCTGAATTCCTTCAGGAATTCAGGTCTGTGGCTTCAGGTCTGCTGGGTGTCCTGACACCAGTGCCAGAGCTGCTGAGGGGCTTGCCAGCTCTACCCTCAGCTGCTGTACAGAATGAGAGCTTCTTATTCATCATCCATACCTTCCTGCCTGTGTCTTCAAAGCCATCTGCTGGCACAGTTGAAATTCTTTCTCTTCTGAGGTATTCTTTCAGCTTATTCTGGATCCAGTGCTGTTGGCTGATTCCTGTTGGAGTTTATGAGCTGAAAGCAGTGAGTCCTTTACCACATGGGCCAAATGCACTCTTCTCCCATCAGCGGCAAGATTCCAGTTTCTTTCTTGGAGCAATATCCAAAAAAGGCCCAATTCTCAGATTTCCAGCCTGCTCCAGACTCAGTCATCTCTGTAACTCACGCTTGTTCATCACTTCTGTGCATTGGACATCTTTTAAAAGACTTTGGTTGCTCCCTTATAGGGATGTTAGTTCATTATTGGACACTGGAATTTTAGAAGATAGCTTTAATTTTATTTTTTTTTTAAATTTTAAAACACTGTAACAGCAGTGAAAATCATACAGAAATCCCTGTTATATTTCTAGACTCCCTTTCCTCCTGTGCAGCCCTTTCTGAGCTGCTGGGGGGCAACTGTGCTCCCCCTTATGTTGCACAGGTAAACACTGAAATCCCACTTCCTTGAGTGCCTGACAGGCAAACTTGTGCACTGCTTCTTTTCCCTTTATGCAGCTTTTTTTTCTTTGCTTGGGTTGGGTTTTATTTTCCCCTAACAGGAATTTTCTGTAAGGCATTCACGGGAAACTTCTATATGCTCGTAGCAGTCGTAGTTTCTCAGGCTTTGTCAGAACCTCCTTAAAATTGTCCCTGTTTTTAATGTCATTATTTAAATACTCAAGCTGCAAGTTAGGCTTGTTACATACAAATGTGCATTCTTCACCTGTTCTTTGGAAGTGCTCAGCACTCAGAGATTTCTTGGAATACAGCAAGGAGCTAAGAGGTGAGAGTCTTTGAAAATCAGGCTGACAAACAGAAAGGCACAAACCTCTTTTTTCCTTATTTGTACTCAAGTACATGGATAAAGTAAATACTGAGAAACGAGAAATACTTAATGTATGAGATGTGGTTGCTCTCTGTGCAGCTCCCAGCAGCTCCAGGAGCGTTCTTGTGTCTGGCTGCAGTCAGAACACACCTCTGGAGTATGGAGCACCAGGTCACCTACTGATGCAGCTTAATTAAATCCATAATTTGGTGACAAAGTAGCTCTGCCCGTCTATTTCTTCAGTCACACACAGGGAGAGAAAGGGCGCTGCTTACCCAGGAGGGTCCTTCACTACCAAGCACCTTAAGAAATCCAGACAAGCACTTTGAAGGTCCCCCTGGAACGAGTAGATGTGATTTCTTGATGTGATTATTTGATTGTTCCCTTCTGAACTGAAAACAGATTCACTATTTCATAGTATCTCGTGTGCTCTCGTCCACTAGTGCAGCCTGCTGTGTCTGTTCCCAGAGGTGGCAGGCAGAGTCTGGTGTCCTGGGGGCACTCCTGGCCACCCTGACATTCCTCTCATTTGGCAAGAACTGTGTCTTCAAAAGACAGTGGCAAAAAAAAGCAATTTTCAAAACAATGAGCTTTTCAGTTCACAGACCTTTCTGGAAAGCCTGAAGGCTTTTTGCTACCCCAGTGTGTGTTGAAGTAGGAGAGTGACGTGGCAGAGGTTGCTGAAGCGCTGGCTCTGAGGGGTTCTTGCTGTGTGGACATTCCTCCCATCCTGGCACAGGGGTGGGGAACGACCCACAGGCATCCTGCGTGCCCCAGAGGAGCCTGCTGGTCACATCTACCTTAAACCAGGTGGGCAAGAGTCACAGGTAAACTCAGATTAAAAACAGACACGTAGGGCAGGAAGATCCTTTCTTCTGTGGCACCTCTGTCAGACCCTGATGGGTGATGAGAAGTGATGAGTAAGTGCCCCACCATTCTCCCAGTTCTGCTCAGCGCTTGGAAATCAGTGGTGAAATGTTCCCCTGTGTCTGCTGCTGGTACAGAGCTCTCCAGCTCACACCCGTGGAACACCAGGAGGTGCCAGTGCTGCCCTGGGGACTGGAGAGTGGGGTCTGGCATTGGGCTGCCCCCACACCGGCTCAGCTGTGCTGAGCAGCACCCAGCCCTGCTGCTGCACTGTGGGAATGAAGTCTTTTCCTGGCAGCAAATCCTTGTCTTTTCCTGACAAGCATTGTTGTGTAAATAACACCCATTACTTTGTCCTACGGTAGATTTTATTCATATGAGTGGTGCGTCTTTCAACTCTTATTTTTCCCTCTCTGTTGTTACTGTAGCCAGCCCTTCATCAGTCAAATACAACACTTTTCAGGACCTTTTATTTTGAAATTTCATGGAACATATCTTTTATTTCGACGTGCTGACCAAACTTCATGCTTTTGGGTGTTTTCTGAGAGTTTTAAGAGCTTTTTTGGAGAGGTTATTTTGGTTTTTATTTTGGATTTTTCTTATCAGCCACCGGGTTTGGAAGTGTAGTAACTCCTTTTTGTGCTAGCCACAGTTTCTTTTTTCTTCCTGGACATTTTTTCTGAAAGGGACCAACACATAGCACAATTCAACTTAAATTTCTAATCCCATGCATTCTTCAAGGCAGAAACCTTTTGTGCCTAATGATGCATCTGAGTCTAAGAACTGTATGTGGATAAAATCTTTCATAGACCAATTAAAAAAATAAGTCTTAGATTAACCACATAATAATTACAGAAAAAAATACGTATAGATTTGAGACATTCAAATTTAATTCCCTCAACTTACATTAAGTTGAACTATTTCAGGTGTGTCGTAAGAGACGAACTCAGTGGATATTCAGAACAAAAGCTTTCCAGCTGCTCTATCCAGGTTCAGTGAGTGGACAGGACTATAATTTTGAATATATGCAGTCTTTTAGGGCTACTGATTTAACAAGTAACTGAGTAATGGCTTGTATCACAACCCTATTAAAATTCTGCTAGTAGATCCCCTTGAAGTGCCTCTTTAAACAGTATCAGCTACAAAAAAAAAATATATGTAAAAAATACACAGATTCACCCTACAAATTGCCACATCTCAGGAGCAGCCATGGTGCACAGAGCTGTGCAGGATTCTCAGCCCCTTTCCTTGCTCTGAACTGTGCACCCTTTTAGGACACCCACATCTCCAGGAGACCTGCCTTTGTCTCTGGTAATTTACTGTCCAGCTCAGGCATCCTAAGTTCTCAGTGCTGAAAATGGAGTAGAAAAAATAAGACTTAAAAGCAACTGCATTGAAGCTAATCTTTGGACCCATCCTTCAGTGTAGGGGTCTCAGAAGAAGAAGCAGGGAATTCTGCATAAAAATAGTATGCAGTGTTACTTTTGCATAGAAGAGGTGCTACACTTTATTGCATAAAATTAATAATAATAATAAATAATAAAACCTTATAGCTTTTTTTTTTTTTTTTTACAGCAGTTGTTGAGAAGAAATGTTCTGGTCCTGGAACTCAAAAGCTGAATGTGATTTCAGGGATCTCACATCAGCTAACGTAATAATCATAGTCACGTTAATCCCAGAATTTGGGAATGGTTGACCTGAAATCCGTTGTTCCTTTGGAGTTTTTTGATGGAATGGCTGAGGTTATCAGAATAGTCTGAGGAATTTGGGTGTCCATACTCTTTCAGGTCAAAAACACTCTTTAGGGACAGCAGCCTCTATCCATTGTGAAAACGGCAGGTACCAGTGATGGGCAAATACTTTCTTCTCCTTAGATGATTTCCTTGTTTTCTGCAATGCAGGACAGTGTGAGAATTCCACTGGGCAGTTCTGCAGACACTGGAGCAGCAGGGATTCACAGGCAGGCCACATTACCAGTCATACACTAAACCACAGTTTTCTACCAAAATAAAGTTGCTTATTTGGTCCTTTTTTTTTGTGTAAGTTTTCCTAAATACTTCTAAATTTCTAGGAAAGTTGTCTTTTGCCAGTACTAATGACTTGTTTTTAAAGATGCTTAATCAAAATTTTATAACTTCCCATAAATTTTGGCTGACTAGACTCCTTAAATAGTTTATTTATCATACAGCCTCTGTCTGGGTTACTAGTAAATCTTGGATCATTGTGGAAATTACAGGATGGCTTTTGTTCCCTAAGGATAGATGAAGGAATCACTTACTGAACTTAAGTTGAATGAAGAAAAGATTTAAGGGGCAGATCTTCAGCTCGGGTAAACTGGCAGGGTTCAGTGGAAGCTACTTAATGTCAGCTGTGGATCTTGTCCTTCAGTGTTGAAGGCATTTCCTATATGTAATTTTTCTGTCTTACTGTAAAACAATTTCATATGGTTAAACTGTATTTTCCTATATTGTTCTGCAAGTTTATATACACCGTAGTGCTCATCTCATCTCCTGTAAAATAAACTGTACAGACACACATTGAGCATGGAATTGTCTTTACCCAGGTGCTTTTTCTTCACCCACAGCCCCACACCCTGCAAGTGCAGTTGGATCAAAGGCACCCTCAGGGGTGCCACATGCACGTGGACTTTGTTGAAATGAGCTTAGTGCAGCTGGAGTTTGCAGCCACATCACTGGGGCGCAGTCTCCTTGTGCTTACCCTTTTCAGATCTTCACACAATTTTCAGACACGTATGGTTCCTACAATTTCTTTTTTTTTTTTTTTTTCCCCCAGAAATCGGTTTAAGAAACACCTGTGGTTAAGTGGTTCTTAAGCAAGCAAGCTGACTGTGAGCAGGCTGAGAGCAGCTGCCATGGAATGGGTGTGTTTGCATGATTTAAGTGATCTGGAGGTCTTCCCCACCCAAGTCGTTCCTGAACCTTCAAGCCTCACGTGCAGCTTGAAGCTCAGTTAGAAAACACTGCTGTAAAATGCTGTTAATAAATTGTTCTCCTTTCAATGTTTGAGTTAACATGCATGCTGACAGGTTTTCTGACAAAGTTAGGCCTGCCAAAATCCTGTCTAACCCAACACCTGCCTATGGAAGGGGGCTCAGAGCACCCAGGGGTTACAGTTGTGCAGAACACGAGCCCACCTTCCAGCAGGGTGTGACTCCTGGAGGTAGCACATCCATACATCCCATAAACCTCAGTGGAGACCCCTTCTAAGAATTTTTCCAGTTTTGAACTGACGTTAGAATTGGTTTCTGCAACCCCCTGCACTCAGTGTGCCTGTGCATGGAGGTGGGAGGTGGTGGCAGAGGTCTGCACGCTCTTCTTGGAAAGGAGAAGACACTGAAGGCGAGACATGGAAAAAGTTCCCGAGTGGAAGCTTGGTTTTCACAGCAATGTCTTTGCATCTTGTCCTAAGTTGCCTAAATCTATTAAAAAAATCTCAGAACGCCGTTTCAGATTCAGGCCTGAACTCCAGTGGTGCTCCTGGACCCGTGGGCCAGCCCTGAGGCAGGCGGGTCCCGTGGGTGCTCTTGGGGCCCGGCAATGATCTCTTGGAGCTGCCTTCATCTCCGTTGGCCACTGC
Source organism: Dicrurus megarhynchus (assembly GCA_013399195.1). Lineage (NCBI taxonomy): Eukaryota > Metazoa > Chordata > Aves > Passeriformes > Dicruridae > Dicrurus > Dicrurus megarhynchus. The sequence continues at coordinate 1,601,717 of VXAD01003666.1, read as the reverse complement.
ACACACGAGGAGACAACTGTGCCTTGCAGGGCTTAGGGTGGACAGGCAGCCTGCAGAAGGTCACAGGGGCTTACCATGGCTTGCAGCGTTCATGGAAGGATTCACGTGAGGCCACTGAAATACTGCTGTGAGTCAGCTGAAAAAGCTAAACTTACTCTGCAAGGTGAATGGGCTGACATGTTTTAAATCTTCAGAGAGGTCAGTGTGACCTATGTTCTGCATGAGGCCCTTAGAAGTAAAGCTGTGTGTAAAGTAAGAGCAAAGCTACGTGCAGTTAAAGCAGTTGGTTTAACTCAGATCTTGTCACTTTTCCTGGTTTGCTACACCACTATTTCTGTCGTGTGGTTCCAGTGAACACAGTGGCAATCTCTGAACTGATGGTCAGAGGGCCCAGGCTGATGCCTTAGGTTTTGACTTTTATATTTTTCAAATCCTGTACTGCCCGGTGTGTAACTGAGGTTTCCTGTAGCCTGTTCATTTCTGCTCTCTCATGTTAGTTAGACAGAACAAAGCCTCTCCAGGCCTGCTCTCCAAGGACACCCAGACCGTCCTAGGCCCAAAATGTGTAAACCTAAGAGTCTAAAGTGGGGGGCAAGCTGAGGGGAAATTACATCATTAAACTGAAGCTTTAATTGGAGAATTAACCCTGATATGCAAATGAACCAAACCTATAAAAGTGTGAAGAACTCTTGGCCTGTCATCCATCTCGGGGTCCATCTCGGCAGTGGCCTCTGGCTCCCCAGGGTGTACCTTGAAGGCCTTTCCAATAAATACCCACCTTTATTCCCTTATTCTTGTCTAGTCTCTGTTTTTAGGTGGCCTCTCAAGGCATCAAGGGAATGCACAGCTTACTTTGAGCTAACCTCACACACAAGGGAAGTTTCAGCAGCCGTGATCTTCTGGCTTGACTCAAAGCACAGAAATACTCATGTCGTATTTCTTACGTGGGGAAGTTACCGTCACGGTCCTTATACAAATGAAAAAAAATTACAAACATGCACTAGTGAAGTATTTATTGTAGGGACAAACAGTCCAGCCTCAGTGGTCTGTGCTGCAGGCTGTTTGCACTGTTTTCACAAGTCCCTGAAAGCAGAGGATGAAAACCTCCAGCTCTGATTTGATTTTGACTTCCTGTTTTACAAAGTACAAAACCAAACACTCAAGTCTCCCAGAACTACAGCATAAGTTACAGTCTTTTTATTTACAGAGCTATGATTTTTTTTTTTTTTTTAATATATTTAGCAAATGTTTTAAGACTGTGTCATTTGTCTCTGGTTCTTTGCTCGAAGAGACTGGGACCGGTTTTATGCATCGGCTGCTTGGATGTCTTTAAGCTGAGTCCTGGAGTGCCAGTCAGCTCCGCTCACAGGCTCCAGGGGCTCTCCCCACTGCCCTTTCACTTCCTGCAGGTCTGGGTAAAAGGGAGGAAGCCTGCTGGATGGCACCGGGATGGAACGTGGAAATGTGGGGATAAAGTCCAGACACCCTCCTAGCACCGCTCACAGTTCTCAGGGATCTTTCATGTGGGCTCACATTATCATGGAAATGCCTGCAAATTGTGTGCAGCCCCGTGTTTTAGAGCACAGTTGGCAGCCTGGGTGCTGTGGAGCTTATACACCTTACAGGCAGATGTGTGCTCAGTGCCTTTTGGACCTCTGTTGCTTTATGCTTTCCCTCTGTTGCTGAAACAAATTCGTTTCTTACCTCCCAGGTCTGGGAAAAGTAAAACTCTGGATTAGGCCACAGGTCCTGACTAGTAAGCACCACTTTCACAGGGAAGGGTGGGAGAAGAAGGCTTTGTAAGGAATTACATGAAACACGTTGTGATTCAGCCCTAAATTGCACTTTGATCCTCTGCTCAGGGACTCTGTTCCCCAGGAGTGTCAGTGTTGTAGTTAAAACAGCACTCAACAGATTTTTTGCCTCCCTAGAGACATAGACAGTTTAGTCAGTGATTGATAATTGATCTTTTGTGGTATCTTTCTCAAATAAAGTTTAATGAATCCACCCCTTTCCTCCCCTGAAAGACAAAGAAGAAAGGAAAAAGCTGAAGAATTCTTCCTGGTGCGTTTTTGTTCCTTTCCTTAGTTCTTCTGGGTGGTGTTTTGCACCCTCTTTGCTAGGCCAGTGTGATGAACACGATACACAAGGAAACAGCCTTGGAGCCTTTGAGGGCTGGTTATGTGGCAGCTGAACTTTAATTTCCTGGAGCTAATTGCAATGACAAAGTTCTCAAGCAGCTGCTCCTCACTGTAGTTGTGTGTGGCTCCAGGAATGACTGCAGAGATATCTAAACAAGTTTAGCACAGCAGAGAGTTTGTGAGATTTGAAATGGCAGGTGGAAAAAAATAGTTAAAAATCCAGAAGGGTGGTTGCTATGGAACCTGGAAAAGATGATGCCAGCAAAATAACATCATGAAGAATTTTACAGATCACAGAATTTTTCTTAATGGCAGCTCAGACTGATGGGAAGAGGGAAGAAAATTCCAGAATCAAATGAAAAGAAGAAGCTGTATCCTGAAAGGAAGGACCAGTGTTATCAATTCCAAGGCATAACTGACAGAGCTTTCCAGAATGGAATGTTTGTGCTTTATTATTTGAGCCTCTGAGGCACAGACTCTGGCATGTAGAAGCAATATATTTAACGAAGAATGTAAGTACACATGAATAATTAGCATAGAGCTGACATCTCTGGCTGTAGGAGGAGCCACTGTGTCTGGAAGGGTGTGCTCTAGGTGTAGTAAAATATAAAAGATTTATAGCTTGTCTCACAACAGATTACCGAGATGGAATAAACCTTATTTGTACATATCAGATCAGTTATCACACCACATCTAATGGCAAAGCTCTTCTCAACCCCACAAGCTATTCTGGGCTTGGAATGCAATGTTTCGTGGTTTTTTTTGGTCATGCAAGTTTTGACAGAAAGCAAAATCCTTGGCAAGGACAACTCCAGAGCTGTGGGAGTCAGGTTTTGGCGTGGGTTGTCTCTGCTGTCCTAAGCATTAATATGCCACCTTGTCTTACTGAATGGATTGTCTCAGCAGAGCCCAAGCTCCCAGGACTGTGGGAAGAAGCCTTTATCTCACTCCAGGCTTTCTTATAAGGCAGTGGAAATCTGGGGAGTAAAGGTGGGCAACCAACTGGTAGAGAAAATACCTGTTACCAGGTCAGCACAAGCATAAAACCCAGGGGGAATGTTAAACTTTCTGTTGCCTGATAATTAGTCGATGTGCAGATTAGATACATAATTTACATAAAATACCACTTGTAAACAAACACCAGTTTAGGTCAGTCAGTCTCCTCCACTCTTGTTTTGTCAGAACAAGATCGCATTTCTTGTCCTTCCCACTGTTCCTGTGTGTCCAGTCTGTGCACTTGGAGCATCCCTGCCTGCTGCAGCTGGTTTGATCAGCTCATCACTGTCCCTGCAGGGGCTCCACAAAGGCTGGAAGGAAAATCCCAGCAGCATTCCTGGCTGCAGACCTTCAAGTTCCCAGTCAGCTATTCTACCACTGACTCTGGCTCTGTGTGAACTGGGAGGTTCGCTGCTGTCTTCTAGGAATGGTTTGTTTAGCAATAAGGAGCTTTTCATGATTCTGTAAAATAAGTGATGCTATATTCTTGTGGTGAAACCTGCTGTTATCAACTCAGAAACGTGCTTTCTGAAGGAATCCATGTGAGGGTTGTTTTCAGCAGACCTCAGGCCAACAGGGCCTGCTTATATAACAGCAGTTGATTTTTATAAACTGAAAGAGGCAGAAAGCCCAAACACATAATAGAGAGGAGAAAATACAGCTAGAGGGACTGCTGTTAGGAGAACAGAAAACTGGTTTCTTGACCGTATGAAACTTTTTAAAATGCAATTAAAAAGTAAATTATTTCACTGAGATACCATAAAATCTTACAATTTTGACGTTTTTAACACCTAAGGAAAACACATTCTAAATCACTTCAAGCTCTTTAATGTCTTAGACAACAGCTCTGGAAGAAATCAGTCTGTTTTAAATTGAGGAAGACACAATGTGTGCATGTGTGGTGTCTGGTGTTTCCAGTGGCTGCTGAGGGAAATCCATTGCAGTAAAATTTTATATAAGCAGAATGCACATTCTAGTAAAAAACCTTTAAAAACTGCAGGTACATTATTTTAAAATGGATCAAACATTTACAGTTTATTCATATATTACTGAAATATACAACTTTGTATTGATTAAATAGGTTAGCACAGATAGAACTGTAAAATAAATACTTTTTTAAAGTGCCAGAAGTATGTTCTTGAACTAGTGCTAGTCAATGAATTGATCTGTTCTTTGCAACAAAAGAGTATATCATAACTGCCAAAGGGCCTTTGTAGCCTGATAAATAATCCTAAAAGCATTGGTAAGTTATAGAAGCTGGATCATAGAATATTAACAAACTCGGTTGCATTTCATAGGTCTCTGGATGAGTTTGTATGTGAGAAATGAAACTTTACCACGGCTCTTGTTAAATGGTGGAAGGAGGTTTTCACAATATTCTTTTGGTGCTGTCACAGTCCCTTGTCTTTATCCACTTTGGGTTCCCTGGGAGGAAGGTGGAGGGGCAGCACTTACCACTGAGCTGCTTTGTCATTAAGGACACGTGTAGGGCAAACCAGAAGTCACAGTGGCTTGTGTCAAAAGAAATGACAAAAACAAAAAGAAGGTAGCGAAAATTGTAACAGAACATTTCATTTGGGCACGTTCCACGGAAATATTTTGGGTTTTCATCTCATAATGACATTTCCAGCACTAAACTTTAGGTGAAGATGCTCAAAAATGTAAGCAGAAGTTTGGTTCTTCCCAAGTTTGTTTCTTGGGTTTTATATATATATATACATGTATATATATGTGTATATATATATGTATGTTTGGTCTAGTTTGGTCTAAAATTGGGGTGGTTTTCTCGAGATGGGGAATGATTTCAGTCTGTGAAGGAAGGAGTCTTCCATACACATCCCTCTCTGTATGAACCACTCCTGTGAGAAACTTACAGCTCCTCCTGACTCGGAGGGCAGCCACATGTGGGACACAACGTGTCTCCAGAGCCTGCTTATTTCCAGAGTCCATCCTGCTGCCTTGTGTACGTCACAAAAGCAAAAATGTCAGCTCAAAGCAAAAATGATCCATCCATAAGACCTCTTCTACCCAGCCACACAGGTTAGCAACATCCAGAAAACGTTTTTCTCAGATCAAGAAAACTGGAACATCTGGGATATCAACTGCTTCGTCCTTGCACTGCACATGCCAGAGCTCGGAACAGTCTGCAGGTGAGGGATCTTTCCAAACCCTGCCTGTTGGGAGGTGCTGCCCCCGTGGACAGCTCTCTAAATTTCGCTTTCCTCAAAGACTTCCTCGGTTGTCTCTCCTGTGGTGACCTCTCCCTCGCTGCTGTCGGACATGCTCATCTGTGGGGGTCCTGGGCTGGGGTCTGTCCTCTGCCTCCTCAGCGCCTGCTGCAGCTGCACGTCCCAGGGCTTGCTCACCTCCAGGCAGAAGCGGTGTTTGCTGCTGAGGTGCTGTTTGTTCCGTTTCTGCGAACATTTCCTGAGGTATTTTATGTTTTCCCCGAGAAAGCAGAGTTTGCAGCCGAAGGGATCTGCCAGCAGGAAACGGGACCACTGTTTCTGGAGCTCTGCTTTCACCTGAGGGGAGGAAAAAATAGTCTGGTCATGCTAATGGCCACCCTGTAGTTCACTAACACAAATACTTGTTGCAAAGTGAGAGGAGCTGTGAAGTGCTGAGCTTCCTGCCCCTTTGGGGTTCACCTTGCACCTGCTGGGGTCCTTGTAGGGTAGGAACAGCTTTGTTTGCCAAATCAATCTCAAGAGTCCAACCTCTTCACTCTGATTTAGGAAAGCTTTTCCTCTGCAAATCTGATGTGTGTGAGAGCTCAAGTGACTCCCCTGTTTACAGCCTGCTGGAGTGAGGAGGAGGAGGAAAGCCCAGGGGCTGTGGAAATGAGGAGCAGGCAGCTTTGCCCAAGTGTTGTGCTGGTGTAGCTGGCTTGTTTTGCTAAAGCTGTTTATCTGGCAGGCTGACGGAAATCCTCAGCACTGAGTGTCCCACTGCCTGCACCCCAGGAGCCAGCACTGCAGAGGAGGACAGGCTCTAGCCCCGTGGGGAGGAGCGGGGCTTCCCCTGGCTCTAAGCAGCAGCACTTTGGCCTGAGAGTTCAGCTGGACCAGGTGGTAGAAGGCCAAAAGAGCAACTTCTGACTGCTGGTGAGAGCTGCTGGCAATTCTGTGTCCTTCACAGACCTCAGACAAGCACTCCTGTACTGCAGACAAGCGCCAGCTCTCTTTTTTATTTAAGTAGTTCTGAAATTACTGCAGAAAGTCTGGGGTTTCAGCTGGTTAAAGGACTGGGTTTTAGGTGGGTGACCGTAAGCCTCCAGTGGTATTTCAGACACCGCTCAGGCTTCAATGGAAATACTTTGCATTTGAGTCCAAACCTGTGGCAGTTCTTGCTGTTCTCTTCACACAGAACAATTTTACCAGCTCAGAAGAATGCATACAACACTCCCAGTCAGCAGAGCTGCTCAGTGTGTTCATCCTTCTTGGTGTCATTAAGATACTTTACTAATGAACTAAAAACCCCTCTCGCAGCATCGTGTCTTACCTCTCCATTAGCAAAGCAATAGAGAACTGCTACCAAAAAACCCTGCAAGAGAAAGGGAGTGAGAGGAAAAAGTCAGTGTGCAAGGAAATACCTGAAGCTTTAATTTAAAGATGATGTTGGAGTTAAAACCATAAATATAAACAGTACTCCTTAATTTTCAATAAGGAAATTAATTGCCAGCATTTTGTTGTTAATGAAGTACCCAGTCGCTTGTTTTTGTGCAGCTCCTTGGCACGTGCAGGGCACATTTTGTGCAGATGCTGAAGAACAGACTGTAAAACCCAGTTTTATCCTCATTTTGTACCACATAGTACTTTTTCCCCAAGCTATTGCTGTCATACTGTGACTGCTGCTATTTCCAAACGTGGTAAAATAAAATAAAATAAAATAAAATAAAATAAAATAAAATAAAATAAAATAAAATGCAGCTTGGTTTCTTATATTATCTGTATGCTTGTTTGGGTTTGAGAATGAGTCTAATGAGACAGATCTCATTTGGGTGCTTCTTACAAATTATTTCTATATTAAGTGATTAATGTTAGTTCAAAGTTCAGCTGTATTGAGTGTTGTGGCCATTTCAAATTGCTGTTTTTCCTTTGAAATTGATTCAGATAAACACCTCAAAAAACCCTGGAGATACAACTTGTTTTAAACCAACCCCAAAATTATTCTTCCCATTTGCCTCTGTCTGTGTTTGATGTCAGACTAAAGCAGCTTACAGGCTGCATCTCAGCCCCACAGGCTGGCACAGACGTGCAGATTTATTCCCACTGCTTCAGGAAATGCCCTTTTTTGGTGTGTCTAAAGGCATCTGTGACACAAGTTCTGATTGAGAGAATAAATGCTCCGAGTCCCAGGACGATGTTTATATCACAGCTACAAAGGTGCAACTCAGCTGACAGCATTCAACTGTTCTCACACTGATCCTTTTCCAGAAGTGCTTCTGCTTTTCTCAGACAAAAGTTTAAAAAGAAATTCACAGAAGCTTCAACATTTTTCCTTACACCTAGCATGAACCAACAGCATTCTGAGCCTGCTGTTAATTTTCTAGCAGTCCTGAAATATTTGGAGTCATTAATTCCTTAAGCATGTGTGCAGTAAGTATGAAAAGAAGCAGTTTGGCTGCCACACCAGTGGAAATGGGGACAGGAGAAACAGCAAACAGAATTGCCTTTTAAAATACAAAAAATTGGATTGTATTTCTATCCTTTTTCATGCTTCATCTGGATTATGGTAGGAAGATAGAGTTCACTAGAGTAAATAATAGATGATATTAAGTACAAATTGTAACATAATAATTACATTGCATAAATATACAGTGTATTATCATCTAATATTTTAAATATTTAAATATATTACAATATATTATATTAAATACAAATTTACTAGCTTAAAAAGCAACTTTTTATGCAGAACTTCTCCTGCTCCTGGAGGCAGTTCCCTTTTTTGGGGGGGGTACAAAGTTCATGACTCTGCTGGGTGGTTTGGGGTTTTTTTTTTGTTATGGGTATGAACTCTAAATTTGACCTCTCAGGCACCGCAAGCAGAAACAGGATTTAAACTGCACAGCAGTGCTGAGTCCTGTGCCTGCTGAGCCTGGTGACAGCCACGGTGAGAAAGGCAGAGACTCACCAGATTAGGAGCTGCCTGTGTGAACATCCCTGGGCTGATTTCAGCTTGGAAAAACCTCTGTGAGCCTCGTTCGCTGCTGCTGCAGGATCAGAGCATGCAGTGACGAGCAGAAGCGCTGTAAAATCACACCAGAAGGTGGAAGACTTTGCTGATTATTTATATGTGATGTTCACTTTATACCCTGGTTTCTTTGGTGCTTACTCATTTTTCTCCCAATAAATTGATTTTCACGCTTAGAAACCTTTCTGATGCGTTGTGACTTCTCAAACACATTTTCAGAATTATCCCAGTGCAAGTGAAAAATGAAGAATCAGAAATTCAGAAGAATTGTTCATTAGCAGAAACACCAGTAGGAAAGGACAGATGCACATGTAAGCCTCACAATTGTTCTTCAGTTCTATTGACAATGGCAACCTGATAAATTACTCACCAAATCCCTGGGTTCTCTCCACCAGAAACCAGTGGTTTTTCCTGAGGGTAACAGTTTCCATGCACAAGAGAGCCAAGATGTTTAGATTGCTCCACTTTCTAAAGCAAAGCAGCGTCATACCTACAGCTACTCCTATTTAGAATGTAATTTTGTGCTCCTTGAAAATGTTTTGAGTTAAACCTTCAGCTGAGATCCCAGGGATAATTGTTTTTCTTTAACAAAACAGTTTAACTGCCTTTTAAAACTACTGAGAAGATTTACAGACTAAACAAATGTAATTGTGTACAGTTTATGTGCTTTTTGGCTAATCCCTTCATAAATAATGCTGCAGCTAAAAAAGAGAATCTGCAATAAACACTGGCTAAGATCTTTGGGTATTTTTTAATGGATCTTTGCTTCTAAAGCATGACATGCTGCCAAGCGCATGCATGTTTCTCTAAAAGGAATGAAGTTTGTGTTCTTTAGCAAGGATGAGTAAGCTGGTTTATATATCAGATTTCTTTGCACAAGCCAGTAAATAAAATCTTCACTTTAAAAGATTCTGTGCTTTTAAAATGACATCTAGCCACTGCAACCTCTCCAAGTAAGGATATGTCTAGCCAAGGAACTTATACTCCAGCATTAAGGTCCCTTCCAACCCAAATAACTCCGTGATCCTGTGAACACCCTGTCAGCAGGCTCCCTGGGGCTGTGGCTCTGCAGGAATTCCCTGCTGCCGCTCAGGACATTTTTCCCCTCAAGCTGCAGCGGAAATTTTAAAGCGCAGCCTCAAACACAGTGTCAGAACACTGATGCATACATACACCAGAGCACGGGTGCATTTATGCAGAGGTTAAAACCAAGGATCATCATGAATCGTGGGGAAGGTGCAGCAGTGCTCCCATGGCTGCATGCCCAGGCTGCAGCAGCGTGTCACAGCAGTGAATTCCTGAGCAGCAGCCGCTTGGAGCCAGCCAGATCGCTGGGTTTTGCAGCAAATAAAGATCTGGAAATTGCTGTCCTGTTGCCCCAGGAAGATCAAGGCAGGAAGAAAACGGGTAAAGGACATCTTTGCTGAGCAGGTTCATTAGTACTATCTGAAAAATTCATTGCTTAGCAGGGCTGCAGAGCTCAGGCAAGGCTTTGTGCCAGTGTCCAGTTCTTTGGCTTGGCAAACTGGAGAGCAAATAGTCACTGGGAACTGCGCCTGTGCAGGAGTGGCCATCTGAGAATCACCCCTGAGGTCCAGTAACAGCTCACTCTGGAATGTGGACTGCTTAGAGCTGGCTATTTTACTGGAGTGTGTGGCTCCTGTACCCCCTCAGTCTTGCAGCTGAGATCTGAGGGCAAAGAGTTGCCACAGCCACACTCCCTTCCTCACCTCGGGTTTCTGCCTGCTCACACGGAGCTAAGGCAGGTGACTGAAGGTGAACACCTGCAAAACACTGCTGGCTGTAGGGCTGAGAAACTTCTTCTCCACCTGCAGGTGCTGGTCCATTTGTCTGTTCCATCCATGTGAGGGCTCTGAAAAAATTTTCTCCTAAAACTGACTAAAAATGGATGCAGGTGTACGGCGCTTTTGGGAGGGCACACCTAGGAGTCCACGGGGTCACTTTGCAGATAAGGTGAACAAACACATCCTTTAGGGAACGGAGCCCAAACCTTGGATGAGGCAGACATTGTCATTGTTAGGATTTTGGCTGGGAGTGTTTTAAATGGACCATTTTAATGCTGTTTTCAGGGGTTTGTGATGAACTGTTAACTATTACCAGAGAACAGAGGACGCTCTCTTTCTGAAAATGTCAGACTCCTTTTTTTTTGATGTTTGGGACCATCATATTTGACTGTGCAGTTTGTGAGTGGTTTATCTTGTTACTGCAATAGTGTATTTAGAGACATTGTAGGTTGGGGCATAATATCAGATCAGAATTCACTGTAACTGTGGTGAGCAGCATATGCACATGGATCTATGACCCCTAAAAACAATGCTTGCAAAACAGTACTTACATGAAATGAGCTCATTGTCAGCTGAATGAAAAGTCTGATATGTCTTGAAAGTCCTTCCACCTGTTCATCAGTGATGAAGGTAAATACAAACTCGTGGATCCCCAACAATGGAATCAGCACAAGTGTAGATCTTGCCAATCTTAAAAAGATAATATTTGAATATTGCGTTTTTTAAACATCCTTGGTGCCAAAATCAAAAACTCAGAAACAAAGAAATTGTTCCAAAACCATGCCCTCAATATTCTGACTTTGGAATGGTAGTAGCAGTTTTGTGATTTAGAGGACAATGTATGTATAAACCCCTGGAAAATCTAGTTAACAGGCATGTGTAAATGGAATGTCTTCCATGGCACATCCCAGCTGGAATAAAGTGATGCCTGATTCTCTACCAGGCTACAAACACAGTGCTAGAGGGTTCTTCTTTTTCTCCCCGAATTTCGGTGACAGAGGGAAAAATGTGTGCCACAGGTGTGAGAGGAGATCCCTGAGAGCAGAGCTCTCACTGCTCTGCAAAGGCTTTGTGAAAATGCCCACAAAACTCAGAGCACAGGTGCCGACCTCCTCATCTGCCTCTCAAATAAGGAAATGTCTGTGGAGCCCGTTTTCCTCTATCATATCCTGAATATCCATTACACCTGGTGGTAGGTAAGCCTTTAAGGGCAAACTGGCAAGTTTTTGATGTGACAGAAGTTTTAAAAAGGGGCCAGGACTTGTGTGTCGTTTATTACATACCTGTATTTGTAGTCATGAAAGGTCATTTGCTGAGCTTTCAGTTTGGAAATCAGCATTCTGAGGATTTTTAAGAAGATGCCAAAGTTAACCTTGAAGGGAAATACAGATGGTTTACTTCAAATAAATTTTATGACTCTAATCAGTTAACTACTAAATAAATGTATAATTGATATTAAACACTTGCAAAACCTGCCACCAAATAACTGGAATGCAGTTGTGATGAGGCTGGAATACAAGCAGGTTATTGTCATGGACTAAATATGCAAAGCTGAATAACTTAGCATTACCTTATTCAGCCTGACATATAATTTGATACATGATCTTCCAGTGCAAAATTACATTTCAATTTTTTTAATACAGAACCCTGCTTCCTCATTTTTGGAACAAAACTTTATCCATTCTGTAACTTTACGTCCCCCTTGATATTTCTGTAGTTGGAAATTGTATCTTAATTATTCCAAAATTTTGAAGGACAGAAATGGCACTAATTACAAAGACCAGGGAGGGAAAAAAAATACAAATTATACAATTCTTACTGCAATGGAAAACAGCATTGGTCCTCGGATGATCCACCAGATCCCCATGTGTTCATTTGTTCCCCAGCACCTGGAGAATAATTTAAAGTATAATTATTTTCACAGAAAAAAAAAAAAGAATGCTCACAGAACTTGTTTATGTATTCCAAAAGGAACTTGATGAAGTTCAACTTTTTCGGGTGGCCCCCAAAAGAAATGGAATAAAGCTAGGAAGTTTCACCAACAACTCTAATTGCATTTATTCCGAAGATCTTTCCACATGAATGTTGATAAAGGTTTCCCTAGACCATAAAGTTCAGAATATCAGGCCTCCTTTTCGTACTGACAGGATGCTCTCTGTGAAGATGCTGATGCACACAAATTGTTTCTCATGAATGGATGAACATTGGGTGCAATAGCTTTCACTTCAGGAACAGTGAGAGTTCATTCTGCTCCTTGCTTTATGTATAAATAAATCTGAGAATTCCTAGATGTAGTTTGATGTAAAAGTACTAAAGGGAGCCTTGAAAATATAACAAATATCAATAGGTGCTGTATAATCTTATAATTTGCTGGTCAGTTCTTGTGTCAAGTGCTGCCCAGGGCTTTCAGCTAAGCAAACAGGAAGCCAATACTCCAAGGCACCTTTTATTTAGTAACCTACCCAGTGTTCTCCAGTTTGGATCTGCTTATTCCCCAGGGGCCCACAAACAGGATTGGAACAACTGAAAAGGAAAGAAGAGTCAATCACAGCCAAGCTTGTACAAGTGTGTGGTGCAAAGATTTGTGCTTTTCAGTCTTCTATTTAGAACTGCACAGAAATCAACTTCATCCTGGCTTTCCCCATTTGTAGTTCAAATACAAAATGACTTCTCATGGTGGAGTCGAATCTTGCGTTTTCAGACTGATAAATACATTCACACACAAACACACGGCTGATCTGCTGAAATCTTCCACATTTCTGACCCTGAGAATTCAAAGTAATTGGCACACGAGGCCTCACAGAGTACCTTAGGTAACAGTTGTTGAACCTGAAAGGAGTTTTCAGTCAAGGCCTGGAATGCTGCCTAGTTAATTAAAACAGCTGACAAAGGATTGTTGCCCTGGACCCCTTCAAGAGAATCCCCATCCCCTTATTGTTGCCCCCACCCCTTCCTGGGTGGAAACTAACAAATAAAACTGAATTCAGATTTTTTGTTTCTTCTGTACAAAACATCCTCCACCACATAATCAGTACTTGGAAACAGGGACAGACTTACCCCATCCTATCACAATGTAGGTCTGCAGCAGTCGTCTTTCAGAGAGCACCACAGTTATCAATAACGTGTGCAGGTAAATTCCTTCTACCAATAGCCAGAAGTAATTTGCCCCAACAAAGTAATGCATGAAAAACTGGGCAGTCCTGCAAATGATTACAATCTGTGGGAATGAGAGAGCAGGAATCATTGTAAACATGGATGTCGTGGTCTGCATGTGAGAATTTTTACTGATGAGCTATTGAAATAATAGTCATCATTAATATCTTGCAGATCATTTTCCTTCTTGACATGGGCAAGCTCTATTCCTACAACATCAAACAAGAATTATTTATTCACAGTTGTCACAAACGAGATGTTGTTAAATAAGTGCCAAAGAAATGCAGAGATTTCTTTCTAAAAGCTACAAGGTGTGAGTTGTCTTGCTTAAGTGGCTGTTTCTAAATGTTACAGTCAATTAATATGTTCTTTCTATACAAGCCTTCACATAAAATAAATCTATTACAATCAGGATTTTATCTTGATTACCTCAACTTTTATCAGCAAAATTTCAGCACCCAAAGCTCAATTAACACCTAAAAACTTGATGCTCTAGGGCAAACTTCCAAAACTGTAACTGCTATGACCACTAGAAGCACACATTTACTATTAGCTATGAACTAACACATTACCTCTGGACTGAGGTATAATATCCATCCACTTTCATCATTTGGTCTTTTTGAGTAAATCTTGTAGTAGACAGTGTCTTTTATAAGAACTGCTGCAGCACGCAAGATAAAAGATGCAAATAAATTCATATGGATGTAGTTTCTTGTGCAGTGAAGTTTTCTGTGGGAGAAAAAAATAATGTATGAATCTTCTGGAATATATCTAATTTGCATGAATAAGGTTTTTAAAAATCAACAAAAACCCAGCAAAGCAACTGTTGTATTCATACTGTTGCCACCAATGGATTTTGCTTGGCAATTGCATTTTATTGCTCATTAGAAAAATACAAGTTATTTACATGGAATCAACAGAATGGTTTCGATTGGAAGGATCTTAAAGCTCATCTCATTCTATCCCCCCTGCCATGGGCAGGGACACCTTCCACTAGACCAGGTTGCTCCAAGGCCCATCCAACCTGGCCTTGAACACGTCCAGGAATGGAGCAGTTTCTCTGCATGACCTGTGCCAGGGCCTCACAGTAAAGAATTTCTCCTAATATCTAATCTAAACCTGCCATCTTCAGCTTAAAGCCATTTCCCCTTGTCCTGTCACTCCATGCCCTTGTCCAAAGCTCATCCCCAGCTGTTTTGTAGCCCCTTCAGGTACTGGAAGGCTGGAAGGTACTGGAATATTGGAAACTAAATAATGACTTCAGTTTTATAAATATGAGAGCAAGGCTGTGTACTTTTAAAATGCGTGTGAATTGATACTAACCTGAGTAAAGAAAGTATAAGCAGAGCTAATACCAGTGAGATGAGAGAAAAGTAATATCCTATAGTGTATAACAGCTGCAGGGTGGTAAGTAGTTTATGTTCTTCTTCCTGGGAACAAAAGAAGAAAAATATGTTATGTAGGCAGGGGGACAGAGCAGAAACACAGCTCAGAAACTTTAGGGTTCACCTTCTCTGAGGAGCCAGGGGAGGATTCTGATCCCTGCTCTCTGCACTGCCTTTTGAAATCAGAGTCTGACACACAGTCTTAGTTTCTTTTGAAATACAAAGGCACTCCCAGACTACTCCCAGACTTCTCCTCCACAAACACCACTTGTAGTCCAAATCACAGCTAATCACTGCCATGATTCCATGCACCAAATGGATGCTGGTGGGTTCACAGCTGCAGAGATCCACTCACTGAACCTGCCCACCCGAGTGCACTGCTGTGTGCGTGGCCTGCAGACAGAGGTACTGATCAGCTGTGTCTGTACAGAGTGACAGTCAGCTCTGTCTAGGGGTATTGAAACAGACTGACTGCTGTCTTGAGTTCAAAGAAAAAGAGAAATTAAATTAGAGGTGTCTTGAATGTCCCTGAATGACAAATAAGACCTCAGAGGAGGAAGGGAACCACTCACACTTTCATAGGTGATCATAGAACATCCTGAGTTTAAAGGTACCCACAAGGATTGTTGAAGTCCAACTCCTGTCCCTGCACAAATTTCCTTTCAATTTGCCTAATTTAACACTTTTTTTTCCTAAGTTTTTTTCTATTTTAGCTGCTTATGTCTACCTCTCTTTTAGTCACACTTCTGGCCCAAGGAAAGCATCTCTGAAGAGGGAATGTGAGATACAGGATATGTGACTTTCACAATCCATACTTGGCCTACAGAGATTTTCTTGGGACCTCTGTCTTTTCCTCAGTGACTTTGCTGTTTTTCTTGTTCTACTTCTCAACACCAGGGACTTTAGCACTGTCTTCCTGCCAGTAGTTTTCTCTAATAATTTTATGCTAGTGAGCTGTGCCTCTCTTGAAGAGGGTGAAAGGGCCCAGGGAAAGCAGTGTGGGTGCAGGAGGTTCCCAGCCATCAGTCACTCTGTTCCATGGAAGCATTCCAGCAAGCAAGAACCCTGTAAAAAGCTCGAGTTATCACCTTGGCTGTTTCAATTTTGCAACACCAAAGCCCATGAAACCAAGCAGATTCCTCTGATGTGTGCAGATACCAGCTCTGGGTTATTTCTAACATCTTGGAGGTTTCCATTAAATAAAACAAACCGGTACAAAACCACCTTTAGTGTTGGTAGGAAAGCTAGTTAAAGCTTTCAAAGTGTCTGCTGTCACACAAGATGAAATAATACGTCTTGCAGAAACAGATTTGCTATCCAGAATGGTCAACAAACCCTGGAAAACACTCAGAACTTATGGATATTTATTACATTTGAAAGTTTGGAAATTCATGTACTTACTATTTAAAGAGCTTAGTAAAAACATAGGAATACGTAGAGGTACTGAGCTAATAATGTTTCATAACTAATCAGTAAAGCAGTGTTAATTGATCAAGTAAGAAACAGCACTCAGTCAGTACTAAAAAGTAAAAAATAGTGGTAATAGTGCTTACCTAAGAGACCTAATTTTGACATCTGCTAAGCTGAACTCCATGGCAAAAGAAGTTTGGCTGACAAAGTCCAGCCCCTGGGCTGATGCAATATGAGAAATACAGGAAGGATGGCATTAGGTTAGGGTGAGTCCTCCAGCCTCTGACCAGCTAACTTTGAAGTAACCAATTAACAGCTCATTAAATGCTAAAAGGCTCATTAAATGCTGAAAGGATCAGAAGGGAAGTTGCCTGACATAGAGTACAGCGATTTGGGGAGGTGCTGGGATGCTCCCTTGCTTGACAAGTTGCAGTCTTTTTCTATTTTATTAGGAGAAAATCAGCACGTGTGAACACTGGACTCCAAACAGAAAATAACCTGTGGCATCTAAAGCAGGAATCCCCTTCTTTAATATTTCCTCTTCTGCCTCTCATAAATAAAATAACAGCTTTCCATTTGGTATTTTAAAAGAAATCTGAAGATCCTTTGCAGGTATTAAATGGAAATGCTTTGTCAGTTCCTCAAGAAAGGTTTAAGAGGATTAAATTATTAACCATAATATAAAACATACTTACATTTTTTTGGAAATGATTTTTCTCAGAACATTCTGAACTATCCCGCCAAATGTCTGTGGAATTTTCCTTTGTTTGCCAAATCCCTTCATCCAAGCAGACTCTGTATACATGTCCTACACTTCCTGAAAGTAAACAGAGTTTTAGTTTGAAAGGTCAAAATAGAGATTTCATTTTTCATACACATTTGAAAGATTTCTGCCTTATACCTCCACAATAGAGTCCACACCACCCATACTCAAAGAAAGAATAAAACCCACTTTTCTTTTGTCTCTGTCAATATATTTTTCATATTTACATGGGACAAAGCAGGAATGTAATCTAGCAGAAATAAATTCCCAGAATGTACCTGTTTTTTACAAGAAAACCCTTGTAGTACATCCAAAAGCAAAGCCTACACCTCACTTTATTCTGTTTTCCTCACTAAGCTCATGAATGGGTAATTCATTGACCAGGTTGTGCAGTCAAAAGTGCACAAGGATTTGACTGGGGAATGATCTTTCTCTGTAACACCTGATGTTGCAGGCTGGTGTTTCATTTCTGTGCTCTGGGGCCCCTTCAGCAGGCGGGGTGAACTGAAGAAGTTCCCTTGGTTTTCACTGCATCATTCCAGTTTATACTAATTAGGAATTAGCATCAGAGGAATGGTACGGGGACCCTGGTTGGTGTTTGTTTGATGTTGTCCTGAGCAGCTGCCATCCATTTATTTCTAATCAGACCTGAGCTTTTCCCATCATTTTTGAGTTGAAAGTGTTTAAGGGTGGCAGCAACCACTGGAATATCCTGTTTTGCTCGGGGTAACTGGAGCTGAGAGAACTGCTTTGGGATCACAGTTTGTTGTGATGGGGCAGGAGCTCTGTATGAATACCAGACACTGAGAAAAACCTTAAACCATCCATGAAATGCAGTTTTGTAGAAAAGACAGGAAAAAAGAGTCTCCATTCCACAGAGGCAAGATGCTTTTGTTCATTACAGAGAGCTGGGTTTGTTCTAAATGGTTGGCAGAAGCAGTTTGGGAGACTAGATAAAAGCTTGGTCTCTCACTGCTTATCAGCATGAAAAAAGGACAAATGATATTAAAGGACAAAACATGTGTGGCTCGGCCTGGAGAGAGCTGGGATGAGCAGCTGGGAGTAGTCTCCCATCAATGAAAGATTCAGGCAGAGTTGGTCCCTCTAAGTGGTTTTAGAAAGGCAGCTAAGAAAGGCTGTTCAGCAGGATGCAGAAATGCTGGTCTGTGGCAATGCCCTTTCATTTCTTTAGGAGAAAGGGAATGTTGTTTGGTCTTCAACAGTTTTGCTGCTGAAGATGTTTTATTCCCCACCTTCCTGAGAGCCTCCCTGCTGCATTCTCTGCAGGAAAAGGCTGCCTGGAAGGCTGGTTTGCTCAGCACACCACTGGCTTGGAATGCCGCTGAGTTTGGCTCTTCCAGTTTTCAGGGAGAGAGCTTCGTGTCTGGGATCAGTGGGGACCCCAGAAGTGAAGCTCAGAACCTGAACCCTGAATCTATTACTACGAATAAAGCCCTGGCAGGATGGTTACATGACCTGGCAAACGTTGCTTTACAGCAGACAGTACAGAGCTGTGGCAAGCACAGACGGAGAAAAAGAGCAAATAAACATCGAAAATGATTTTGTGCCTCAGTTCAGAAGTGGCAGAAAGAGGTGAGAGTCTTCCTCACTCATCCACTTCAGAGGACACTGAGGAAAGATAGACAAGCAGCACCTGTCCTTTAGCTGAATTCCTGGCACGCACTCCAAGACAAGTTATCACTTCCACATTACCATTTTCCAGCCATGGCAAATACGAAGGACAAGGAACAGAGACGTTTCCTGGGGGTGAGTACGGCCAGCAAACAAACTGATCAAATGTCCCATTGCAATGGACTCCTGGGGAGAGAAGCAAATGGAAGTTTTACAAAAAGTTGTCCAGGCAACGGACAGTCATGGGAACCATTTTGCACTGTTCCAGGTAACCTGCAAGCTGCTCCAGAGCAACAGGAGGTTGCAGACACACGCTGTGTGTTCACTGTGCAATGCTCCATGCACGGAGCAGAAACGGGTGCTGCCCTTCTTCCCTGAGCCCACACATCACCTGAAGGCTTTACACTCTTCACTATGAGATAAGTTTGTTGCTTAAAATCATGAGGAGGCTGAGGTCAGACCTCACCAGGGTCTGCAGCTTCCTCTCAATGGACAGCGCAGGGGCAGCTCTGATCTCTGCTCCCTGCTTTCCATAAAATCATTCGTCCCCTCTGCAGTCCTCAGCAGTGTCTCCCTGACTGTAGTCACATAGTCAGTAACTCATGGAAGCTTCTTTTCTTTTCTTTTTCTGTGTTTTCTCCTTCCTTATTTTCCACAAATGGCTCTGGCTTCTGACACCTCCCCCTTTGGAGTCACCAGCAGGTTTGG
Organism: Dicrurus megarhynchus; assembly: GCA_013399195.1. NCBI lineage: Eukaryota > Metazoa > Chordata > Aves > Passeriformes > Dicruridae > Dicrurus > Dicrurus megarhynchus. Next base: position 1,582,531 of record VXAD01003666.1, on the reverse strand, counting down.
TGAGGGTGCTTTCAATACCTGCCTGCAGCCCGTGAGTACAAAACAGGGAGCACAGACTCACTTTTCATCTCTCCTTGGTGAACAGCAGTCATCTCCCTCCCAGCTACATCTTGGACTTCTCCAACTACTCAAACCAAACCCGTGCCACCCTTTCCAGAAGACAGACACCTAGCTGAGCACAGTTTATACATCTAGGAGTGAAACAATGACAGATTGTGAAGTTCCCTTTTGCCAAACAGCATAAAACTTTGAGCATCCAATCAAAGGTGGGAGGCATGGATTCAGGAGAAGACACTGCAGGTATGCTGCTCTTCATCTAAGAATCCAAAAGCCACAGAGACAGGAGAATAAACAAGGGGCTTCAGGCTAATATTTGTGTCAGGTGAATTGTTCTACATGGACAACTTAGGAACAGACATGCACAAGACAATATTTGCATATTCATCAGTGTTACTCAATGCATCTCCATTGTTTCCTTCCTTACCACCATCTACAGATGATTCCTGCAGCATTTTCAAGCATTCCTGTTTATATTTGTTCCATCCAGTAGTGGTTTTCTCCAGCAGAGACCCTTTGGCCTGGGAGTGAAAATGCTGTACATGAGAAAAACCAGTTAGAACCTTTTAGACCTTAATGGCAACTTTTTTTCTATTATAAGAAATGAGAGAGAGGCGAGGCGAGGCGAGGAGAGGCTGAGGGTTGAGATATATAACCAGAACAATATATGGCTGTGAACTTCACCTTTGTTCCTTTAAACCTATGGTTCATTGGTTTTTTTTAAATAAAGAAAATAATATTTATTTCCTTTCAAAACAGGAACAGTGCTCTTGTGAGCTAGCCCTTACACAGGATCACTGTTTCATGCATGTTTTTACTGTGTAAAATGCTGCCAGCTCAATGCTCTGCTTTTAGTCTCTCAGCTAATTTCCAGACACCCCACTTTAAGTTAGAGGGAGTAGAAAGGCTACAATCATTCTTCCATGGATGGGCTTGCAAGATAAGGAGAGAATATTTACAGCAGCCATGAGAAAGGAATGCATGTTTCCAAAATAAAAAGCATCTTGACATTTCCCTCATGTAGGCCTCAAAGCGCTGGGAGCCAGGGGAGATTCTTCAGACACTCACGGGTCAGTGAACCTCATCTGAAGAGGCAGAGACATGGAGATGACGCATTTGTAGACAGGGCTGCTTGGTTTAAGGAAGAACACTTCAATTTCTAATAAGCAAACGCGTTAAACAGCCAAGGAAATACAAAGGAAGCCTCCCAGTGCCTACCTGGCAGCTTCTTTGGTTCCATGCCTGGAGATGAGGCTGATGCACAGCCATGAAGAAGTTCACTCAACAAGAGTGAGGAGCAGCTTGGGCCTAAATGACAGTTCCACATCACTCCCTTGTGGAATTGTCCATTTCCTCAAACCTGCAGGCACGGTCAGATAGCCAATACCTGGCTACTTGCATCACTACTGATGTAAATATTTGTGAGATAAATTTGTTTTCTACCATAAAACTTTCTGGTGAAAAAAATCAAGTCTACGTAAAATCGGAGCTGCAGCTGACAAAAAACCAGTTATGAGCTGTCAGCTGACCTGAAAAATTAATTTTAAGTATAGTTAGAAGGACATATAAAAAAAAATTTAATTACCAATCAAAATGAAACATTTCCCAGAGTAGCTGTGGCTGCCTCAAGTGTCCTTAATGGTTGATCTAAAGGACTAAGAAATCACCTTAGGTTTATGACTCCAAAGAAATAATAAAAAGATATTCAACAGCAAACAATGATGACTTGAATGGCAGCAACTTGTGAATTGGTCATCAGATACTTACATGGGCACTACCAACAAACATAGGCTAAAAAAAGCAAAGTTGCTGTCTGTACATGATTGTTCAGTGTGCAGAGGCCTCCACTCTGGTAAAAGGACATAAATACAGAGAAAGGCTGGAGAATGCTGGCAGTGCCTCGAAATGAGGAAAATCAGCTTTTGTTCCCTTCTTGGTTTGAAAGAGCTTGATGCAGGTGCCCCTGGGAGATGATTTCAGTCTTTTCTACAGGGGGACATCCTGTTCAGCCCTGTCTGTATGAACTGCATTAGAGTTGTTTACTGTCCTGTGAGAACCAGAGAATGTCCCGAGCTGGAATGGACACACAAGGATCACTCAAGTCCAACTCCTGGCCCTGCACAGGACAGCCCAGCAGTCCCACCCTGTCCCTGAGAGCATTGTCCAAACACTCCTTGAGCTCTGTGACCGTTCCCTGGGGAGCCTGGGCAGTGCTCAAACACTTTCTGGGTGAAAAACCTTCTCCTGATATCCAACCTAAACCTTCCCCAACCCGGCCTCCTGCTGTTTACCTCGAGTTCTGTCACCGGTCATGAGAGTGAAGAACCTTTTCCTAATATCAAACACAAACCTCCCCTGACCCAGCTTCATGCCATTCCCCCTGGGACCTGGGTCACAAGAACGGGAATCTTCCATGACAGCTCTAAGCTGCCACTAGAAGGCTGGGAATGAAGGAATGGACTTTAGAGGGAAGGGAAAATGAAGGGAGACACCTTGATGTTCCGTGTCTGACTACGTGAAAAGGAGTCAACAAAAAGTCAGAGGCAGGCTTGCCTCTGTGTCCTGACATCCACGTCTCCGTGGTTCTTCAGAGAGGAGGAAGAGGATGGTCCCTGCTCTGGGTCAACGTGAGGAGCACAGCGATCACTGCTGATACTGGGGAGGCTCTTTCTGGTTTTGTCACGTGGGAGGAGACAACTCACAGAACCAGAGAATTGCACAATGGGTTGGGTTGGAAGGGACCTCAAAGCCCATCTTGCTCCAACCCCCTGCCACGGGCAGGGACACCTTCCACCATCCCAGGCTGCTCCAAGCCCCGTCCAACCTGGCCTTGGGCACTTCCAGGGATCCAGGGGTGCAGGTCCTGTGGCCATATTCTGAGAAAAGCCAGCAAACACCTCCCTGCAGCTGGTACAGGTCATGGTTACAAATCCCAGGAAGGTTTTATTATGGTCTGAGTTCTGGGTTAGATACAGCGCAGCTTCCACGGTGGAAACACAAACTTTGAGGTGAATTTCCCCTGATCTCAGCCAGTGGGAACGTGCAGCTTTTGATCTGTTGCGTGTTTCAGTTGCCATCCAAGACTTCTGACTCAGGAAAATCAAACCCCAGGGTCCAACAAAGAAGCTCAGAAAGTCCATGACCTTTTGCCCTACGCTGGACATCATTTCAGGTTGTCTGGAGTTTTTCTGGTGACAAAGGAACTGCCTCACTCCGCAAGCCTCGCCCCCCACTGAAGTTCACCCATAAAGAAATCGAATCAAAACTCCCTGGAAGTGTCTGGCCATTTATTTAGATTGCTCAGCACCCACAAACTGCACCAAGGAGACACCCCTCTTCAGAAATACGTTGGATGCAGAAGAAAATGCTGCCTGAAGTTTTCGTTCAGGAAATGGATTATATAATGGTTGCAGACTGGTTTAAATTTAAATTTCTCATAACTGACGGCAGTACAGTCAGGATTTCACCCTTTGAATTTTTTATACTAAGCTAGCAATGCAATGAAATATTTCTGTTTATTCAGACTGCGCTCTTATGGAGAGAAAAAAACCCCTTCAATTTAGGCATAAACTAAAAATAAAAGCTGAAAAATATTTACTCATTCTTTCAGCCATGATCCAGGTTTAGTCTGATGGATATTTTTCCTATCTATAGAGGTTTTTGCTAGAAAATACAGATACAGTGATTTATGACTGTTATTCCTTTAAATGCCTCTTTCGAAATAAAATATAAAGAAATATAGCACATATTTCTTTGAACAAGTTGCAAGAACCACTGTGACAAATTAGTTCACTGTGATTAGTCTAGCAAAGTTTTGATCTCACAGAAGTACTGGGGAGATTTTCTGTTAGCACTGATGGAACCAGTGCTTTGGCCGAGGTGTCTCACAAATCTGAGAGTTGTGTCAGTTCTATAAACAGAAGCTCTAAGCAGAGAAGCTCTATATTTGAATGATACAAAAATATTAGGAATATTTTCTTTAAAAGAATAAAAAGGATTTGTCTCCTGGTAACTTTTTCTTTATAAAAATGCTGGGAACACTGATATGGGCTCTGGAGCACACACAGCTGCAAACTCACTTTCTCAGAAACCCAAGAAAATGAGAATAAGTGGATGGAAATACCATATTACTTTCAGTTTATAGTAATTTATAGTTTATAGTTTATTGCCCTAATGCCCATGCCCTGCATAGAAATGTACCCTAAATATATGTGTGAATTTTATTCAGTTAAATTGAAATTTACCAAATATCAGGAGTTGTTTAAAAAATTTATTCAGATCAAGATTGATACTAACAAATAAACAATAATTATTAAAAACCTACATGAAAACTTCCTTGAAGTGAATTACACTGAGATATTTTGTCATTAAATACCTAAAACTTTTCCAAATTATAAGGCAATATAGAAAAAAAAGAAGTAAGGGTTCAGAATTTTGTATAGATTTAGGGAAAAAGCCAAAATGGTTTAGTGGATCTGTACAAGAAATAAAGGCAGAAATCTCATGCAGATTTATTTGCTTTCTGTATGAAGGTGAGGAGCAGAATGAAACCAGTAATGCCAGATTTCACAAACTGGAGATTCAATGCTCACCCTTCACACAAGGCAAAGGCTAAAAGGTAGAGCCAGAAACAAATCAAAGCTGGGTTTAGAACAGAGAAAAAACAGTAGAAAATAAACATGGTTCATGATAATATCGTTATCTGGTAGGAAAACTGCAAAACAAATATAATTCAATGCCGATCAATATTGGTATGAAAAGTGATTGTGTAAATGGTTGTAAACACAATTTATTCACTTTATGGATGAGGATTAATAGAATAAAATTGTAATACATGACCTAGTCAGAGAGAGTTTTAATATAAAACTCTACAGCTTTGCAGCCATTACTTCTCATGACTAATTAGTAATAAAAATAAATTTTTATGTTGGAAGGATTTTTGATACAAACACGCTGTTTGTGACAGTTAAAATGCTACGTGCTAGGAGTTCACGTTATTAATTATTGAATTGTCCATTATTAATTATTGAATTAATTATTGAATTGTCCATTATTAATTATTGAATTAGCTTACCTGTTTCACAAGAAACAATATCATGAGAGAGCTGGCAGATGTTGGAGGTATCCTGGACCCGAGTCCCATGCTGGAATAGAGAACAAAAAGTGTCCCCATGCCCATTCGAATGAATTTGTCCCCAATTTGCTGCTATTTCACTCTACTATAGATCAATTACATCAAAAAAAAACCCCAAGAGAAGTAAAAATGGCTTTTTTTATGAATGCCACTGTTGCATGGATCTTCTTTACAAATAAGTGAGGAAGTCTCCTGAAGTGTTTTGCCTTGCTAGACTCCAACTCCGTCTTGGTTTTTCTGATTAAAGGCAGAGAGAGCTCAATCTAAACTTCACAGCAACTCTGCTTACTGTAGCTTGTCCACTAGCCAATAAGAAGTCAGAAAACTATTAAAACATTAAAGGGCTGCTCCTGTTCCTCGAAGCTGCGCAGGAATTTTGCCAGTGATTTTTCCAGAATGCGACCCAGCTCCACAAAAACACACGTAGGTATTTACACACACCTCACCAAACCAATAAACGACACCTCAGGACGCAGGAAAGCTTTGTGTAGGAAGCTTGCTGACTCTGGGTGTCTGGAAGGAAGCAGCTCAGTCATAGTGGGTTTTATGCTTTTTTTGATCATATTTTGTCAAATATGCACAGCCAGTGCAGGATCAGGGAGAATCTATGTGTGAAGAAACTTATGTTGCCAGCTGTTAAATTTTTACTACAATGCAGTGATATTCAGTGTTTTCTTCAAAGCTTCAGCTGCCAGGTCTTGGTGTTACCTGCAGATACTCGGTTTACACACTTTATTCCAGCAAAACTCACTGCATACAACACTTTGCTTGAAGAAGTTCCAGCTAATCTATTTGCTCCTCTCTTCTTTTCTTTCTTTTTTCTACCTTTTGACAGAACTAACCAATAAATGCTCGTGCAATGAGTTTCTCCTACGAAACAGAGCATTCTTACATGAAAAATTTGATTTGAAAGTTGTGGGACCAGCATTGTCAGGGCACGAGCAGAAAACGCTCTCTGTGAAACACCTCAGACTGCAGCTGTCAGCCAGAAGGTATCAATGGTTTCACAGGCCTCAAAATATGTTTAAATAAAGCAGATTACTCATAGGAGTAGAAACACAGATGAGTGGTTAATCCTTAGAAGGATTTCTCTCCCTTCCTCCCTCCTGCTCTCACACTTGCTCCCACTCCTGCTCTCACGAGTGCCACACCCCTGTGAAAATACAGCAAGGCAAAGATGCAGAAAATAATGAATCCTGGCTCAAGCTGCGTGGGGCTTTTGGGTTGTGAGATTTGCTCTGCCTTTCTAGCCCAGACCTGCTTGGTCTTTCTGTTGCTGGCCAGCTCTGCAGGCTGAGCTCTTCGGAACAACCTAAGGCAGGCATTTATCCTGCTCCTTCCAGTTTCATGCTGGGACACACCTAGCCAACTGCTTCTCCAGCTCTGACATCTTTGGGTAGAGAGTTGTCTTGAAAATCCAAATTACTTCCATTAGGAGATGCATATGTGATTTCAGAGTCTGTCCTGTGGTACCATTCTCGCCCAGGGCACAGATGTTGACTTTACAGCTGTAAAATGAAGCAGGGAATTACTAAAACTCTCCCTCCTTTTGGTTCCCTGCATAACTTACAGGCAGAAAAAACAATATACACACAACAAGTCAGGGTGGGAAATGTCTCCTAGATGAAGGAAAAGGAAATGCTATTTCCCAGAGTGAGAAGATGCACATAGAAAATAAGGATAATTCAGCATTTTCTCCAGTGTTTCACCTAACCTGGGCAAAACTTGTGCTATGTGTTTGTGGAGGCAGACTGGACAGTGCCCAGGAAACCATCAAGAGCAAAGTCAGGTAATTTATGACTTTCATTTGTCACTGGTGGAACCCTGAACACATGCAGTCACTTTTTAGTGGTCTTGGGCAGTGCTGCATGCTGTGAAATGCTGTGGCTGACCAACCAGTGTTGGCTCCTGATGAGTTTCTTTATAGTAAGAGCCACAACTGTGTTCAATTTAAACAGTGTTCAGTGTTACAGGAGCATTTGGACCTGCAGGATTTTATTTATTCTTTAGCTAAGAAATAGAGATATTCCACCAGTCTGACTCCACCTCTGATCAAGGTAAATATTTAGTTTGTATAAATAAAACTTCAGTGACTGCACACTGGGGTACTTCCAATGCTTCTGTGCTCGGTGTAGGATTCATGGGGCAAATGATAATTTCTTGTCACACTTCCTCGTATTTCTTTCCCAGTACATTGCTGCCGAGCAACACTGTCCTTTATTCTTAATCTCCCCTGCCACATGATTTCTGGTCCTGCCCAGATCCCTGCTCTCTGTCTTGAACTCCTAAGCTAGCACAATTTTCCGAGAGGGATGAAGAATGGGATGGCAAATACAGGCAGGTGTTCCATGGGGCAGACAGATGCAGGAGTTCATAAAAGGGAGTCTCTAGAATAATTGCTAGTGCTATTCTGGAGGATGCCAGCCTCAATCCCAGAGGCAGACAGACGGCACAGAGCCTCAGCAGCATTTTCCCTCAGTTTCCTCTCTTTAGTCTTCTCCATCACGGCGTTCACCAGCAGCCACTGGTGTGAAGGGACGAGGAAAGTGGCCAAACCTTTCTGCAAAGGAGACAGCAAAGGGGATCAGTGCATCCGCTTCAACAGCCCCGAGGGCAACAACAGCCAGGCTGTGCAGTACATCTGGGAGACGGGGGATGACAAGTTCGTGGAGAGGAATTTTCACGCTGGCATTTGGTATTCCTGTGAGGAAATGATAAATGAAGAAGGTGAGTGAACCCATGGAAATTTACTTAAGAAAGTAATCACAGTTGTCCCTTCTTACTTGGTGTCCCCTTCCCCTCTGCTTCACCATTGTGTGTGTATTTTATTGTGTTTGTATCCTTAAAAAGTCGTTCTTCTCTGGCAAAGGGGACCTTGGAGGGTACCATCTAGTCAATTCTTAAAAAATTCCTAAAAAATTCTGCAAAGAATATTAGCGTGACAAGTTGTGTTTCTGATCTGGGGGACAGGTTGTGGTACAGATGAAGAATATTTGGTTTTTATTCTTCTAACCATAACAGCAAGTTAAATTACTTTAACAGGAAAGTGTTTAATTTTTCCAGTGTTTTCATTCCGTTAGTCAAAAATGAACATACTTGCTTTAAATGATTGCTTCTGATCCCCTATGGCAACATAAAAAGCACAAATTGACTTTAAAAAAAAAAACCAAAAAACATTTTCACTAATAAATCTGTGGGATCTAAATCAGTTCCTGGATTTCCTCTTGAGCACAAATATTTCTACTTTCTTACTGGCAATCTCACCTTCCATAAATCAAAGCAGAAGAGGATTATTTTCACCCTGCTAAAACCTGATATGGAGACTTAACTAGTCCCAAGTGGTGGCATTTAATTGGGCCTCACTCTGATTATGTAAATATTAGCAGAATGAAATCAGCTTGCCATTGCAGAAACTTTCTAGTTAATTTTGGGGTTTTGTATAATGCTGGTTCAAGGATTCAAGCATTTCCTGTAAAACCAGATCAACACTAAATTTTTCTTTAAAGTTTTGTGCCTGCTTTGCTTTCTCCTAATTCTTATCTCACAGAAGGAAAATAAGCAGGTAATGGACATTTTGAACCAAGCCACTACATCCCCCTTATTGTCCTGATCACTTTACCAACGACAACCAGAACAGAACTTCAGCTGTTACCTATGCTATAAAACCCAAATATTTTCGCAGTCACCTGTCCTGAAGGCCCAGTTCTACCAGGTCTTGTGAGTTATGCAGCTTTAAGGGGTAAAAGTCAAAGATCAGAGCAAACTACGTGTCCAAAAGATAAGTTTTATCCATGCTGTGGGTACCGGGGTTGTGTAATTTGAGCACCTGCTGTGGAAGCTCGTGTTCTCCGACTTGGTGCGGTCAGGAGCTGGAAAAAAACACCCAGCATTTGCAGATCAGAGCAGAATTAATTCCGAGAGCTTTGTTCACAGCATCTGTGTGGGAGTCAGGAGGTCATGTGGGTTTGAAAATCAAAGCTTACAGAAAGAAATTGGAATGAAGCTTAGAGGGAATTTGTGTGAGCAGCAGCCTCGTCGCTGTAAGGAGAGCAGCTCTGCCCTAACAGGGACTGCCAGTTTTGCAAAGGAATTTTCCTATCCCGGCTTTCACAGCCACCACCTCATGGAAATCAGTTCACAGCCTTCCTCTAAGTCTTCCAGGCTCTGGTTCTAACTTCAAAAAGTCTGTAAGGACTCTCTAGCTAAGCCCAAGGAGAAGGTTGATGTACCAGGGACTTTGTCTACGTCAAAAAGACCCTGATCCTCTCACTTTCTGCTTATATGATAGATTTTGCATTTTCTTCTTTCTATTAATCTATTTCTTTAGATCATTACAGAATACAAAATAATCCTGAATTTGATTTAATTTTTTTTTTTAGGTGAGAAATGTAGAAGCTTTATCAGTCTGACTCCAGCTTCTGATCGAGGTAGATATGCATAGTTTATTTCTGAAGTCAAAACTTTCCTGATCGCACTTACCAACATAAATATTCTGCATTAAATTAAATTAATTAATTTCAAAAATGCTTGCTTTAATGCCAAATAGGTCTTTTTGTCCTTTATTTAGTTTTCCAACATCAAAATAAAGTTCATATGACTTATGATATCTATCTATGTCTTTCTGAAGACACACCACTTGAATATGAATGGCTTTTGAAATGACCTTAATTATGGGTACTGGAAGTCAAAATCTGTAAGGTTTTGCCCTCTCTCTCCTCATACCTCCCTATTTGCAGACAGGAATTCTGTGGCCCTCACCCCACACTGAGAAGGCAGAGGGACAGGCAGTGTGTGAACATTCACCCAGGAGGGTTGTACCCTGAGGGGATTGAGGGAGATGTGCTGAGCACCAAACCAGCCTCGGTGGAGCCCTGAATCCCCTCCCTGTGCCTTACACAGAGCTTGAGGAGACATTTCCATTCCCTTCTCCCAAAGAAGGACTCACGTTTTTATGGTTTTATGAATGTTTTTATGAAGCATTCCTGCAGATGCTGCGAAGTGCCCTCCTCTTGCCTGATCCCCAGAACAAAAACATCAGTCCATCACTGATCTGATTAGACCAATCACTTTACAAGTGGCTGATCCAGAAAAAAAAAAAATAAATCTTTCTTTCCAGCATATTGGGACTGGAGTATTTTCCTGGATATGCAATTTCAGACCCTTAGAGAAGGAGAAATACTCAGTCTCTGAATGCTGATCTTCCTTCTACCTGTTGCAGCTTTTCACAGTGCCTCAATAGCATAAAAGAGTTTTGTAGCATGAGAAAAAAATAAAAATGAGATGTGGGTGTAGTCACACAGCCACGGTCCTCAGAAATGAGGGGTGTATTCTGGACACTGCCTTGAGAGTTCCTCACAAGGAAAACTCCTGGTGGCCATGGTGCTGCAAGTAACTCTGAACAGCATCAGCAAATGCCACGGGCACTGGCAGGCCAGACTGAGACAGTCATGGTACCTAAAAACCAAAAATCTCTCCCTGGGCAGCGAAATCCTGAGTGGAGATAGGCTCCTGCCCTGCTGAGGAGAACGGGTTTGTGTTCTGCACATGCCTGGGGTTGCTGTGTGATCCAAACTCAGGAGGCAACAGGCTCACCCTTCCCGAATTCATCACCCCTGGGTCTCACACACAGGAGTGATTGCTGTTGTTCAGTGCATTTGTTATAATGGCTCACTGACCAAAAATGTTAAGATGCAAACTCCCACAGCTGGAGCAGCCAAAACTGTTGGGCAATGCAACATCTGGAGTTCCTAATGAAAATCACAATTTTTTAACGAGACAGATTTTCTGGAGAAACAAACCACGTCCAAGAACACCCACACATAGCCTGGCCCAAGAATTTAATGTCTGAGTGGCCCATGACTCAGAGAAGCCCCACAGACATTGTCAAAGGCAGCAGTTGGGGTTATGCACCACACAGATGATGTTTCCTGTCCTAGGTGGTGTTTAGTAATCAAGGACACGCCTCAGCAACGTCTCGATTTTTAAGTTAGGATTGTTTGTGCACGTCTTCACGTGAAATCACTGTTTGAATCTACAGCCAGGTGTCTCAGGACACATTGATTTTTTAAAAAGTTTGGGGAAGGCCGTTTGCCAGGTCTTGCTGCAGTGGATTTGGACACAAGAAGGACTCCTGCTCCTGGCTGTGGGACATCAGCACGCTGCAGGTCAAACAGCAGGCTGAGAGACTGTAATGGGAGGATTAACTTCTTGCATAAGATGTAATTACCAGATATCCAAAAAAGAGAGGAATTAGCAGATAACTAGGGAAATGAATCTCAGCAAAACCTGGAGACTGTCTGGGCTGATGAAGGCTTCTCTGTCCAAAAAATTCAAGATCCTGTTTGGTTGAAAGTTAAGCCTGTGGGGAAGATTTTATTTCATGGCTAGAGCCACAGGCAGTGTAGGTGTGTGCCTGGCCTCCAGTTTGTTAGCTGGGTCTGCTCCAGGGTGCTCCTCCCTGCACTCAGAACCACAACATCAACAGTGACACAGCTGGACAGCTCTTTTTACACGAAGTTTGCTTCTTCTTTTTATACCAACTTCGGTTCGTGGTGATTTTAGGGTAGCTACTGAGTATAAAACCACCCTGTCCCAGAAGCACTGTAAGTGTATAGCAGGAACATGCAACTCCTCTTCCAAAAATTACAGTTTTGGGTGCCATTTGACACTGAAGTCTTCCAGAGGTGTTATCATTACCACAGCATCCCCACAGCCTTCGTGCTTCTGTTCCATGTCCTATGAGCAAGACAAATGAAGAAGGAAATGGTGAAAATACCAAATGATTGCTTATAATATCAGTGCTGTTGGTTTGGTTTCCAGGGGTTTTGTGGCTGTCTATTGTAACAGAGCTCCTCTACGTCATTTTGCTTCTGATTGGAAACATTCTTATGTCAGTAGAAATATTCTACTACAGCTCTGTCATTGATGGGCTAAAGATCAACGCCTTCTCTGCAGTGGTCACCGTGTTAGCAGGTACAGTTAAGTATCTCCTTTAATTACATCCAGAGTAGTCTTCCATCTGAAAATTAATGACAGTGTCCAAGTTTCGAAACTGTTACAGTACCTATGGAGATGCTAACGATACAAAGTGATGCAAAATTTTATGGGGAAATATTATTTTCAGTTAATTATTTCTTAATGTGGTTTACTTCGAATTTTATACTTATGGTTGTTGCTATTTTTAACTTAATTATTTTAATTTTATCATTTTGCATTCCATTGTCAGGTTGGTTGTCAAAGATTAAAATGCAACATATTCTTCCAAGTAACTTGATTTGTTAATTCCAACACACTAAGTATAAAATCAGCGATAGCCAAACTCAAATAGCACTTTTAAGAGGGAATAGAATGTACTTGGATAATTGCTATATTGAACCAAGCAGCTCTCATCCTCTGAAAACCAACGTGTTGCTTTTTTTGAAATCTATGGGCTGCATGTCCCAGGGCTCCCTCAGATTCCTCTGGCACACAGAGTGGCAAACACACAACACATTAAATACACTTAGATGACAATGTCCAATATTTTTGAGCGCTTCGTAGGATTCAGATACTTCACAAAATATTCTCCAGGAGTTCAAGGGACAACTACAAAGAAGAACATCCTCAATTTACATTTTCTAATGTTATTATAATGCTGTATTCTTTAGGTCTTCTGGGCATGGTTGCTCACATGATGTACACGACCGTGTTTCAGATGACTGTAAATCTGGGTCCTGAAGACTGGAGACCTCACACGTGGGATTATGGCTGGTCCTATGGGTACTAACTGGTTTCTATTTGGGTATTCCGTTACCTTTCAGTCACTCCACCCTCTGTTCAAGGCACATATACCTAATTTATAAGCAATGGCTTTACCATATTTCACTTCTGAGGATGCAGTTCAGTACCCAGGTGATGTTCTCGAAATTCAGTTGTTTTAGATCATTGCCCAGGATGTATAAACCTGCAAGCTTTGTATTTGCCATCCATCAGGCAGTACAGAGAGGTCCAGAGGCCCTGCATGAAGCAGAGGTTCTTCTCCATACACATCAGAGCCAGGTTTAGTATCCTCATCTCCCAGGACAATCGTCTTGCCTGAGGTGTTTAAAGCTCTTCCAGCTTTAGTCATTGAGGTTGACATTTTCCTACCACATAAATGCTTCCAATTGTTGTATCTGGAGCATTTCACAGAATCACAGATTAAACCAGGTTGGAAAAGACCTCTGAGATCATCAAATCCAACCTGTGACCTAACATTGCCTTATCAGCTAAACCATGGCACCGAGTGCCACGTCCAGGCTTTGTCAAACACCTCCAGGGACGGTGACTCCACTCCCTCCCCGGGCAGCCCATTCCAATTTATTGGAAGGATTTATTTTAAAATGTAAATGGTTTGTTGAATCCCATCAAGGATGTGGTCACAAACAGCTCTGAGGAAGAGGTGAGGTAAACAGGAGTCTCTTAGACTGACTTCTCCACCAAAGCACATTTCATGTGGTAATTGTGACCTTGCCATGGTAGGAAAGTTACTGATGAGCAACTTCCTGCACTGTGAACTCCCATTCATGCTCATGTAGCCATATTTATACATGCTGCTTTTAATGTCACACATTTTTAACAAATTGTACCTCAATATAATTTTTTTAATGCTGTCTCCTTAGGGGTTTACTTTTAACGTTTCAGAGTTGATGTCCTTTTTTCTCTGTTCACTCATGACATGCATTTCAATGCTCTGAACCTGCTTCAGCCAGCTATTTTTATATATATATCTATATGTATATATATAAAAAATAATATATAATATATATATTTATATATATATATATTATGTAGTATTATATATATTATTATATATTTTATATATATTATAGATTATATATATAATATATATAATTTAAAATATATATGTATTTTTATATATATAACAGTGCCTTCTCTGTTCTTTTTAACACTTTTGGGTAACTCACATTTTCTCAGTGTCCCCTGTGAGGTTTTTACTCTTAATTATGGCACCTTTTAATTTTTTATGCATTCCTCATTTTTTTATAAAACCCCTTTCTGATATTAAGCTCTAAGCAGAGTAAATAGAGAAACTGGAGGTCGGGTTTCATTAAACAGGTCTGCTAAATGTAAATATTACAGCAAATATGCAGAGGTCAACTCTGCAAGTCAGGTCTGTAAATGGTCATTAACCAAGAGTATTTCTTCCTCCCCCAGCCTGTTCATCTCTCCCAATACAATCACACGTATGTAGTGCTTTCAGAAATAAAACTGAAGCACTTGACTGTGAAGATGTCCTGCTAATTTCTGATAATTTTTGCTTTGTTTTGTTTATAGCCTCGCGTGGACTTCCTTCGCTTGCTGCATGGCTGCAGCTGTCACCACCATTAACAAGTACACGAAAACCATTCTGGAATTCAAGCACAAAAGAAAAAAGCTGGAAAGGAGCTTTAGGATTCAGTACAACTTCCCTGAGCACACAGCTCCAGAGAAAGTTTGCAATGTGTATGTGAACTCCTTCCAAAACACCACAGATGACCCCGCACATGCCATAAGAAGCTTGCGTCACCTGGCCACTATTTCAGTCCTGTAAAGCTGAGCCACGCCTCAAGGCATCCTGTAAATTATAATACTAGATCCAAACAAAACGCTGTTAATGAATAAAACGTATCAATGTGTAGTGTTATTTATTTTTCTTAATAAAGAAATTCTGTTTCTGTGGATGTTTCAAGGAAGTCTTGGTATTGGAAAAGAAGATTCGGGTGTCTCCGTTCAGATAACAACAGTGACACAGGTTCCTCGCTGTTCTAGTTTTTAAGCAGCTCTGGGCTTTGGAAAAATCCCTATATATTTTGATTCAGGCAATAAATATAGTTTGAGCTTGTTATGCCAGCAGGATCCATAACAGGTCAGGTTGTGGCCCGTGATAAGGTGGAGCTGATAACAGAGAAGCATCTGTTAAGTCAGAAGAAAACCATCAGTGGTAAGAGAGGAGAGTTTTTGTGTATATACTGAATATACTCAAGAAATGAGAGCTCCTGACCTCGTTGGCAACAGGTCCCAATGCTTCACTGCTGCAGCTGTAGAAAAAGCATTTCCCAATAGCAAATCCGAATTTTATGTGTTCCAGCTTGTGTCCATTGCCTTTTTCCCCTTCTACTGTGCACCTTTGAGAAGAATCTGGCTCCGTAGTCCCTCCACCATCCTACTAGGTAGCTGCAGATAGGAATAAGATTTCCTCTTTAATCTTTAGGAAAAGTCTGTTTTTATCCTTTACAGTGCTCTGAAACTGCCACCTTCAGTTCATCAGGGGAACAAAGGAGCTGCCAGAGAGTTTGGTGCCCACTCTGTTAGAAGCATTCTCATTCCGTTGTCCAAAATACAAGATCTTGATTCCTTCCACTTTTTTCGTGCATTTCTTTGTGATGAGTATGTTTCTAACACCTTCACTGATAGAGGAATTATTCCTGATTCCATCTGACTTTCTGCTTTTTGTCACTTGTAATAACTGTTTTTACAACAGATTTTTACCTATCTCCTGTTGTTCCTGGGTGTCATGGAAGAATTTCCACCTCATCCAGGAACGTACCTGGTTGGTGCCTACAAGTCCTTTGAAAAATCCAATTTAAGCAAGTGCCTGATTTTTTTCTTAGCCTGCAGTTTACTAACACAGCTGACAGTCTCTGCCTTGTGCTGTTTCCTCAGGACTGTTTCTTACAGTGGTTTGCATGCATATAAAGTGCTGTATGTGGGCAAGGGCTTTTTAAATAACTGTGCAATAAGAATCCATCCAGATCCACTCTTAAATCTCAACCTGTCTGTTTTTTCTCATGCTAACCATTCAAGAAGCTTTATGTCTTCTGTAAATCAATTCACCTGATGAAATGCAAGATTTCTTATCCCTATTTGTAAGCCATGATTTCATATTTTGGCCCTTATTTTAACTTTTGACTCCCAGTGAGTCCTGGAACCACATTATTTGAAAGCAGAAGAAAAAAACCCGCAGCATTTTTATTCTGATTCATTGGATCCAATCCATCTTGAGGAACATGGCATCTCAGAAAACTTCAGATGCCTGTGGCACAAGTACACAGATCTGCAATAGTGCTGGTTACCACTGGAAGTTAATGGGGGAAATAGGCACCTCTGGGATGCAATTCCTGTTATCCTGAACTCATCTTAATATTTCTTTTTGTTATCATCGTATTTTTATGTGCAACATACACCCAGAGGTGAGACAGCGAATCAGAGATCAACAAATGGAATAGAAAACTTCAGATTAAATAATAGATTTCCCCAGAGGAAATAAAAAATATTGCTTCTGAAATACCAGTGGAGAAACCTTGCCTTCAGGATGAGAAAAACCCACTGAATTAGAGAAAAGTGTGACCCATTTAAAAGGTCATCTAATCCTTCTTTTCTTCTAGGCAGGATAAACTAAAGCTACATTGCTTTTTTTACAGATGTTTCATTAATCTCTTCTTTAAAGCTTCTGAAGACAGGCATTTGAAAATTTCTGTGGCAATTCATCCTTTGTGCTTAACTATTCTTAGCAGAAAATGCTGTCCCTGTAAATCTCCTTGTGCAGTAATTTTAGCACATTGTCCTGCTCCAGCAGAAATGGAGAACAGCTCCGTTCTACCTTCTCTGCAGTGCATTTTAGGAATTTGAAAATCATTAAGATACAACTTTCTTCTACTTTCTAGATGAAAATACATCTGTTTTTTGAAACTTTCTTGGTAGCTTACAGGTGTTATTTTACCTTTTTCACTCTCACTGCTTTTTACTGTGGCTCCTTGAACTACTCACTGTTTTGAAGTGAAATTGTATGGAGAATTTCTGCTGATCTCTAGAACACCCAAAACGGAGCAGAAGAATTACTCAAGTGTATTATTTTAACATGTAATCCCCTTGTTTTTACAACAGAGAAAGACAATAATAGAAATCATAGAAATCACAGAATGGTTTGGGTTGGAAGGGACCTGAAAGGCCATCTATCTCATTCCAACCCCCTGCCATGGGCAGAGACACCTTCCACTAGAGCAGATTGCTCCAAGCCCCATCCAACCTGGCCATGGGGCAGCTACTAACAATGTTGATTTATGTTTAGCTGTGATGTCCTATGGTGCCTGACCCTTTTCTGATGAAATTGTGTTTATTCTGCACCTTGCTCTTGTGGAAATGCGGAGGACTTGGCTGTTGCTGAGGCACAGAAACAAATACAGATCACACCAAACGCCCATTTGTTTGAAGCAGCAGAGTTCTGCTGAGGACCAAGAACATTTTGAACAAAGTGATTGTTTGGCTTCCCAGTTAAGGTACAGTCAAAGCCAGAGCAATTGAATCAGAGATACAGCAAAGGGTTGATGGCCCTGCAAGATGACATAATATTTCTTTGCCCTGAAAATCCCTCTCATGTTTGGTGATTCTACTGATGACTGAAGCATATAAATGAGCTGGTGCTGAAAGTTATATGAGCAATGGGACTTGTAGCATCAAGAGCAGTTTGGTTCCAATGGCATATTGTCATACTCCCTAAAACCAGAAGAGTAGAAGCTTTATAGCTGAATGTGTGTATCAATGATAGTGGCTTTATTCCACCCATAATAAGCAGCAGAAATCACTGACATTTAAAACAGAAACCTTTTTTTTTTCAGGTCAAAAGCAAGGAAAATAACTGAACAAAATCAGTTTTCCTCTTCTGTCTTCAGCTTTTCCCTAATCCCTGAGGCAACGATGGCAAAAAACAGCTCAGGGAAGAAGGTTCGAATGTAAACTGCTGCTCTGGGGATGGGATTGGCCATGAGCACCTCCTGCTTCTTCCTGCTCACCGTGCGCAGGACTTCCTCTGCCACCTCCACCGGGTGCACGCCGTATGACACCTTCCTGAAAAAGACTGAATGAGAGAGGAGTGAGAGCTACAGACAGGCAGGCAGGCAGGCAGGCAGGCAGATACCCTGAGGGAATGGTGTTAAAGAGATACACAACTAATGCATCAGTTAAATCAGTTTAACTTCTATGCACTTCCAGTCCCTTCCCCACTCCATTCTCCTCATCAGGACGTCGCCAAGATCTTTCTGTAATGTTGAGGTAAAAGCCTCACAGTCCCTAAGAGAAGGAGCAGCCTGAGTGCAGTAGAATTCTCCCTTTGGACCTTTCATGCCCTCCTCCACCTCCATTCCTGATGCCCTGGTGTATTTATTTTCTCACATAATGTTGTCTCACTCCACATTCCTCTTTTCACCAGGCTCCTATGACCTCTCCAATATCTCTTTTCTTTTGCTCCTCATGCCTGTTCATCCTTTCTGTCATTTCCATCATTTTTCCTTTCATTTACCCTGGAAAAGCCTCCCTCCTGCTGTATGTTCCTCATCTTCATCCACCCAAACTTACATTTCCAAATAGACGCCTCCCAGTTGCCTGGTGCTGGTTGGCGATGGTATGAACAGATGAAGGTTGGATTCACAGTGCTGACAGAAATATCAAATTCTTCCATTTCAGCTCGAAGACAATCAAAAAAGCCTACAGCAGCATGCTTGGATGCAGCATCTAAAAGAAAAAAGCCCACATATGCATGTTTAGATGTATGACTGCATGGAAGCAGGTGTATAACAAAGCATCAGTGTTTGGGAAAATGAGCATGGAAATGAGCAAAAGAACAGCAAATTATAGCACCCAGTGAAATTATCATATTGCATATTTAAAACAAGCAATAAGAGATTATCTGTACAGGACAATTGTGCATGCAGTCTCTTGGATGGGTCAAACAGCACGTGTCTACATTTCTCAGTCAGAAATAGCACATCCTGGGTTAGGGAATAACAATCCTATTATCTCTACTGTTCAAAAATGTCTTAGGTGGGTGGAATTGTCCCTGAGATGAGTCCCCACACCTTCTTTTTCTGCAGTTTGTGACACGTCCATAAAATGCAGTGAAATACACGTCCACTGCTGGAATGCAGTGCTCCTCACGCTCCCTGAACTGATCAGGACTTGGCCCTGAAGAAGCAATCTGAGATACTTTCAATGTTAAAGTGAATTTTAAAGTAACTGAATGCCAAGACGTTTTAATCTGCTTTTAGTGTCTTTTTATTGAGAATAGTATGAATAAGATGATAGTATGTGAAACTCGACCAACAAACAGAACTGTGTGTTCAGGGCAGCAGAGCTGCAAAGCGCTCAATCTCCTTTTATTTGACTCAGATTGCAGTGAAAATCAACCTGTGCATCTCTAGACAATGGCAGGTGGACTCTGGGAATGGAGAGATGCTTCTCCATGCATTCCTTTTGACATTCCTTCTTCTGGCAGCTTCATTTCATGCGACATAAATATTGGTAGGGGCATTGTAAAAACTCTCTCTGTTGGCTCTTCTGCTTCTTATGGTTTTATACACACACAATTTATCTTGACACAATTGTCTGTATCCTAGATGGAAAGTATTCCAGATGTCACACCAATGTGTTGTTTCCTTTTTGAGCCTTTTCTGTAGCTCTTATACTTCTTTTGAGACGGGAGACCAGAATAGCCCACTATGTTCAAGATGTGGGCACTGTGTAGATTTATGCATAAATTTACAGAGACATAAAGACATGTTTTAATTGATTTTCTCTGCTGCTTCCCTCACAGTTTCTGTCACTGTAATTTGCTTTCATGGAACTCTAAGTCACAATTCTGAGGTCTCGCAGACTTTTTAGTTCAGAGGTCATCACTCACCCTGACTTTCTGTCGAGTTAAAAACGTCTGTTTACATCTGTTCCAAGTTTAAAATGTTTATTTACATCTCTCCTAAATTTTCTGTCCACTAATTTCGTATTTTATTAATGGAAAGACCTTCCACCATAATTCAGAACAGCCTCATTTCCTTAGGAGCTTTGGATGAAAGACCTTGAAAATTTTCTGGAAAGCCAAGCAGAAAGCAATTACTACATCTCCTTTTAAACTCCCACACCTCAGTACATGAAGTGCATAGCAATAGCTCTTATCTACTCATATTTTATATTTACACACTATTCTTCCTGAAGGTTTCTTCCAATATGCACAAGTAGAGATTAGATACAGGTTTTAACTATACAATATATAGTTATATATATACACATATATATATATATTTTTAAAATTTGCTGTCACATTTTTTATCATCTTATTCTCAAGTACCCGAGGCAGCAGTTACATTTCAAAGGCAGCATTTTAACTACTTCTAATTGAGTTCCAATTTGAAAAAAAATTTAGCCAAACACTGTAGTAATACCGAATTTGGATGCAAATTAGCACTTTTAATTACCTACTGTGAGTGTCATGGACTGCTCACAGCTTGTGCATTAGAATGTATGTTTTTGCTGTGTGTAACTTACAAGCTGCACGAAATGGGATTCCTATCTTCCCTTGGATGCTATTAATTAGAACAATCTGGCCAGTTCTTCTTGAGATCATGTTAGGAAGAATGGCTGCAAAAAGAGAAATACAAGAAAAAGCCACATAAATAAAAGAGCCGAGTGTATTTAGTGAAAAGGAGTGACAGCTGAAGTGTAAACAGCACAACTTCAATGAAGGTTGTCTCAATACTGCAAGCAAAAGTATCACAAAATCCAATAGCTGGAAATTGTCTTCTAGACTTCACCTGAATTCTACATGCAGAGCTGGCTGCACTATTAACCCATTTAATTGTCAATCTGCTTTAAGTGACTACAGCAAAAAAAAAAAAAAAGAAAAAAAATTAAAATACCTTTGGTTAATGTTATAGGTCCAAAATAGTTGGCATCCATTATCTTTTTATCAAGTTCCAGTGAAATGCTCTGCACTGCTCCCTTCACCTTCATACTCGCATTGTTGATCAGGATATCCACACAGCCATAGCAATTCAGGATTTCCTTAGCTACGTCTCGAATGCAGCTGATGTCTGAGATATCCAGGAGTATGAGCTTTGGTGCATATGTCTGATAAACAAAAGACTCATTTCAATGGTACTCGTTATACACAACGTGTATTTTTATTTACTTCTTTTGTAAATGAATTTACCTTCATACTCCAAATGTTTTCATCATTCTCACATAAACTTAAGATTTTTATATTAACTCACTCTAGAAAGAAGATAGTTCAGCAATGAGAGGTTTGTTCAGCCTGGAGAAGGCTCTGGGGAACCTTAATGCTCCTTCCAGTGCCTAAAGGGGCTCCAAGAAAGCTGAAGAGAGACTTGGGACAAGGGCCTGGAGTGACAGGACAAGGGGGAAAGGCTTCCCACAGTCAGAGGGCAGGGATGGATGGGATATTGGGAAGAAATTCTTCCCTGTGAGGGTGGGCAGGCCCTGGCACAGGGTGCCCAGAGCAGCTGTGGCTGCCCCTGGATCCCTGGCAGTGCCCAAGGCCAGGCTGGACATTGGGGCTTGGAGCAGCCTGGGACAGTGGGAGGTGTCCCTGCCATGGCAGGGGTGGCACTGGGTGGGGTTTAAGATCTCTTCCAACCCAACCCATTCTGTGGCTCTGTGATTCTGTGATAATGGGCATTCACAGACACCGAACTGCAGGTGAAGCAGAACACATGGGAAGGGTAAAGCTGGACCAGCTCCTCGTGAGTTTTGTCCCTCTTGTAATCAGTGGAGACAGAAAATAGACACAAGGCTGACTCCTACCAGTTCAAGTCATGGTGTTTGTGGGAACAACCCCTTGCTGACAACAGAGATTAGGGTACAGTGCTCTGACAGATAAGCTACATAAACATGGGGACAGATGGAAGGTGGGAATGGTTTGCTTTGCTATAGCTTATCCAAATAGAGTTTACATTTGCATGATTTCTGCAAAAACAGATTTTATCAGCTGTGGGACAGAGGGATGAACTTGAAGTTTTTTCTCTTACTGTATTACTTTAACAATGTCATGCAGAACCCTTAGTCACACTTAATAATTTTTCCTAGTTGAATCTGTGCAGTCTAACATGAACACACTACTGTCATGGTTATCTGTGCAGATGAATGAAACTCACTGCAAATAAAACCACAAGTATTTGTTGGTCTGATGAACAATGGCTGCAAAATTTCTGCGATGCCTTCAGGAACACCTGTGCCCTGGAACAAACCAGCTGTATGTTGGTCACAGAAGGGAAACGTTCCCATGGGCCTCAACAAACAAAAGAGCTGGAGAAGGGGCACTCCTGCATGTCTGCTCTCAGGGTGACCCAGCCAGTGGCCATGAGGCACAGACAGTGCTATTTTTTTACTCCCAATCCCTTCTACCTGGGACTTTTCCCCAAACAGTTGAGAAGCTCAAAATTAACTTGATCTTTAGACCCATCTCCCACTCCTTGAGCACACTAATTATATGAAAAACTGATGGCATTTCCTGCCATTAAATGAAGCACTTGGATCCCTTTCATCCAAATTATCAGGCA
Organism: Dicrurus megarhynchus; assembly: GCA_013399195.1. Taxonomy (NCBI): domain Eukaryota; kingdom Metazoa; phylum Chordata; class Aves; order Passeriformes; family Dicruridae; genus Dicrurus; species Dicrurus megarhynchus. The sequence goes on along the minus strand of VXAD01003666.1, from coordinate 1,559,980 downwards.
AATTCCTCTGCTGAGGATTTCTAGCTGGGTGGCTTGTTCAGAACACAGGAGCACCCAGATGCTGTCCAGGATTAGCTCAAGAGAGGAGGATTTTGGCATCCTGCTCTAAAGACCTTCAGAGGGGTTTCTCTCTCTGTCTCTCTGGACTGTGTTTGTTGCATTACCTGCGTGACCAAAGCCACCACTGATAGAAATCACATTTTTTCTCCATTGTTTTACTGGATCTGGAAGGATATTGTGTACCCAAGCAAGGTTTATCCCAGGCCAGGAATACATACCGTGCTGGGGTCTGTCACACTAATTAAAGCATCATACAAGGCTTCTAACTTCTCCCATGTCCTGCCACACAACACGAGCCTCGCTCCTCCTGCGTGAAACACGCGAGAACATTCTAGGAAAGAAACACATCCAGAAGAAATAATTACAATAATGACAAATTGATTTTGTTTATTTTGCTTGAAATGGTTTTGCTAAAGATGTCGAATCCGTGCTTTAAAACTTATTAAGTTTGAAATAATATGAGAAAACCAGAAAGCATTGAATTGTGATGGTTCATAGGTGAGGAAAAAATTAAATTTAATGTGGCGGTATAATGCATAGTTAATGGTACAACACAGTGCCACTGTTTAGTAAAGGGATTTATTAGAAATTACTTAAGAAAAGAACATGTCAGACATGTCAGTTAATGGATGATGAGATTGAGTTAGAAAAAGTTTTCTGTATATCCTTCCCAGACACACTTGCTATAAATAAAACTACATATAAACATACACCTAAGGTGTATTTTGGCATCTTTTGCAAACCTCCATGCCTGCTGCACTATAAAGAAACCAGCCAACCCCAGCAAGCAGCAACACCAGCTCGCTCTGTGTGCCACCTGCACGAAACTCTTGGCAACACAGAACTCATCCACAACTTTGAAAAAGAGTAATGCAGGTAAACTTACTGAAACTGGTGAAGCACCCATGAGACAGCCCTTCCTCCTAGAGACCCTCCCCTCCAGATGTAATCCATCCCAAGAGCTTTATCTCCTGTGCAAACCTTCCCAGCAGTCAGCAGAGCCACCAGGGACCAGCTTGTTCAGCACCAGAAAGTTTCTGGGAATGCTGGGCTGGCACTGCATTTTCCTCATTCAGACACAACCTAAGCTAGGGGTTTACCCCAATTTAAGACAGGTCTCAGAGGAGAATTCTTCTCTGTTTTTTACACAAATGAGCTATGATTGTGCATTTCTGCATGCAGGGACCCAAGCAGCAGGAGGAGCTGGCAGTCACCAGTGTCACCCATCGTCCCCTCCCAGCACTGGCTGCCAGGCTGCAACCAACTCATTTGTGCAGGTCTTCATGGGGGTACGTGACCAACCCGAGCCAAACTATGAAATACAAGGCTGGAGCACCTTTATGGATCCATTCTTGTAGCTGTGCAAACCTGTGCAGCTGGAAGCATTTATTTAAGCAATCTTTCTCATTATTTACAACAGCAATTTTATGAATGCCTTCCGTTTTCTTTTTCTTTTTTTCCTAGCATAGAAGGATTTTTAATTTAACGCCCCAGAACGATTATAGCAGTATTTTCCTTATAAACAACAGTTGAGGCAATCTGGTGAAAAAAAAAAAAGAGAAAAAGTCTACTATGTGAACAGCAATAAAGGTGAAAAAGGGAAACCAAAGATGTTCTCCTCTAGAACTTCCCTGTACTCTTCCAAGTTACAGCACTCAGAAAAAACAGGAACTAGGTTTCAATAACAGCCATAAACCATTGAAAACATCTTCAATCATCACAGATTTGTTTCTCTTTTTTAACTTTGGTGAATGTTGCCTTTAGGCCGGAAATTCTGGCACGTAGGAAAAGAATTTGGCTGTTTCCTTAGGGCCCACATACACAGCAGCTGGCCACACAGCTGGTATTTTAAAGCTCTGAATGAAGGCATGAGTGGACTGCAAAATTAATTTTGCATTATTTGGAATCATTCAAGCCTGCAAATAACATCCTGGTGTCAACCTGTGGGATACTGGTCCTAGGTATATTTAGGATAATAAAATAAAAGTGCTTTGAGTTACCTCATTTTTCATCTATTTGAAAAGGAGTGTGGGGGCACCACATACACAAATTGCCTTTCTAGCCCCAAGAGACAGGTGACAGCTAGTCACAGAAAAAAAAAAAAAAAACGAAAAAAGAAAAAAGAGGAAGAAAGATTAATAAGGAAACTGAAGTTAGGAAAATATTCCCCAGGGGTCATGCAGTGCTGGAGAAAGACAGCTGAAGAAATGTTAAATTATAAATTTTCTTTATTCTTGGAGGATTCCAAGATTTGGCTTGAAGCCACAGCCCAACAAATCCAGCACTAGTGATATTTCTGCTCCAAGTGAGATTTTTGTCTAGAAACCCAGACACCATATAATTCTACAACACCTCCAATCTCACTGGAGGTACTCTAAACCCTGCCTCTCCAAAATAAATTTGAAATATAACTGTCCTGGTTCTGGCCAGAACAGGGTTAACTTTTGCAGCAGCCAGAAGGGGCACGGTCAGGACCCTGGGGTTCTTCAACCCCACCTCACCCAAGGGGGTTGAGGAGCCAGAGTGGGGGCACAGAATCCCAGAACATCCTGTGATGGAAGGGACCCACGTCGAGCCCAGCTCCCAGGCAGAGGGCTGAGTTTGCTGTTTACAAGCAGCAGGACCTGTTGAAGGCTGAAAAGGAACTTGTGAAGAATAAGATGACACCTGTTTGCATGCAGCTCCCCTGCACTGACAGCCTATGTAATGGGATCTTACAGTAGCCACGTGCTAAAAATAGCACTCAGTGTTCTTATAAATCCTCTCATTCCATTGAACTAAACAAACACAAAGCTCTGCAGTTCCTTCCAGTTTACCAACAGTTCCTGTGGCTGAGCCTAAAAATATACATTTAACAATCATGGGATTTGTTTATAAATGTATTTATTAACTTCTGCTTCACCCAGCCAGTTATGAATAGGTACAAGGCAATGTGTGCATGTTCTATCACCCAGAGGGTCGCTCTCTGGCTGCTTCTGTTCTCTGACACTGAGAAGAAATGAGACAACTCACCCTTGCCTAGTCCAGAGATGGCATCCGTGATCACCACTACCTTGTTCTGCACCGCTGACCTGGACAAGAGCCACCTGACTGACTGGTAAATATAAATAACTCCACTGATCCCTAAGAGAAGCAATGGCAGAGCGAGTACAGAAAAGATACCCATGTCTGTGGGAAACAAAAGACCATATGAGAGTACAGTAATCAAAACGCACATACATTATTTTTCAATTAAAAAATCAATGTTTTCATATATAGAAAATCCAGTGATCAGCATGCCAAAGCAGCGAGTAGGAGGAAGTAGCAGGAAGGTTGTTTTCCAATCAATGGCATAATATTGTTTTTTTAATAAACAGGGTAATGTTGTTTCTTTGTTTTCCTCATCTTTCTATGGTCTAGGCAAATCTGGATTCCTTTTATGCAAAATTACTGTATGTTGGCAAGATCATAATAGAATACACACACACACATAGATATATACACATATATGTATGTATATTCTATTATGCCTTGAGGCAAAACACAGGCTAAAATAAACACTGAACTTTCAATTACATTGCTGTTATTAGCAAACAGAGAAAAAGCTTTTAATCCAAATTGCAGCTAAAACTCACAAAAGAAGTCTGTTCTGTTCTAAAAGAGAGAGAAAATGCAATCACTTACTATGGCTATGAAGACTCCAGATACAGACAGAGCATTCTGTTGTATTTTTGTAAACCTTTGTATTACGGGTTTAAATAAGATCCTTTAGCAGCTTCCCAGAGAACTGATTTCTTGAGGCTGCTTGCCCTGAATGAGAGTGGCTAAGTATGGCCTGGTGACAGAGGCACTGCCAGAGTAAATATAGCATGCACAGTGTGATCTGCATGCCTGACCTATCAGGCCCAACAGCCTGGGCACTCACAGAAAAGTCCTCAGTACAGTATCAATCCACCTGTACAAAGAACCACCTCTCCTCCTGCCTTGTGCTCGGCTGCAGTTGTTCATAAAGCCTCAATTTCTTGGGATTTGCCTCCAAGTGACTTCACACATGGAAACATTTCTGTAAATGCCGTTCGCAACAGGTCTTCAAAACCAAGCAAAAGCTGCCACAGAGAAGTTGCCACTCGAAATAATCCCAGTTCAGCAATACCAGCGATGTATGAACGTGTCAGGAGAAGGTCTCTGAGCAAGCTGGCTGGGGAGTCAGTGCATCACACAGAGGTGCTGCAGGCAGCTGAGTGCTGCAAAACAGACCAGGCTGGCATCCTGTGCTCCCAGGGGCTGCAGGCTGCTTCCCACTCTCGGTGTCTGCAAGACAGATCTGTCTCTTTCCCAGCAATTTCAAGACCATACCACCCTAAGATAGGTGATCTACGTTTTACATTTTTACATCTGTTTTACAATTCCTACAGAGACGTTATCTGCTCATAGAGTCACAGAATCACAGAGTGCTTTGGGTTGGAAGGAACCTTAAATCTCATCTTATTCCACTCCGGTGCCATGGGCAGGGACACCTCCCACTCGACCAGGTTGGTCCAAGCCCTGTCCAATCCTCACCCAGGCTGAAGGCTCCAAGCCTTGAACACTTTGAGGGATGGAGCAGCCACAAGCTCTCTGGGCAACCTGTGATGGTGCCTCACCAACCTCTGAGTAAAGAATATGTCCCTAACATCTAATCTGAACCTATCCTCTCTTAGTTCAACGCTGTACCTCTTTGTCCTGTCACTATTTACCAATATAAAAAGCTTCTCTCCTTGTTTTTTTTATAACCCCCTTTCAAGTACTGGAAGGCAACAATGAGGTCTCCCCAGAGTTTTCTCTTCTCTAGGCTGAACACCCCCAGCTGTCCCAGCCTGTCTCCACAGCAGAGGGGGTTCCAGCCCTCAGAACATCCTCTGGACTCACTCCAATGGGGCCCCGTCCTTTGTGTGCTAAGAGCCTCAGACCTAGGTGCAGCATTCCAGGTCTCACAAGGGCAGAGAAGCTGTGACTGTTAACCTGACAACCACACTTACTGATTGACCTCTGGGATTCTAGGAAGAAGAATGGTTTACCACAAATCATCCCTGGTTTGCTTCTTTAAAAAAAATGTATTGCTGTCTTACAACTGCAAGGTGTGACAACCAGATTCACAGCTCTGTTTGTGCTGTGTAACTGGTCCTCTAAACTCTGATTTTCACCTTCAACGTGAGACTGCAATTCTACAAACGACAGAGTCACTGATGTCGGAGATTTCTAACAAAGAACAAGGACTTCACGGTGAGTTTTGCAGGTACCAGGACAGTGGTCACTTTTGGTGAGTGGGAATGGATAGAAGATTATTTAAGTGGGTGTAGGAGGGGACTTGCAGACGTATTTTGTAAACCTAACTTGCTCTAGAAGCTAATGACTTCAAGAACCAAGATGTGTACTCTTGCCTCTGAAAATGGAAGTTGCCTGCCAAAGACCCCGTGGTTTAAGATTTCCAAACCTCAGAATTCTATAATGTGTCAATGTTTGAAGCACTGCATGCATTTCCAGCTAAAAGAGAATGACAGGTATGAATAAATACCTGTTTTTCAATACAAAATGGTCACAGTGTCCTGTAATGTCCATCAGTTCCTGCAAGTGAATGTAAAAACATTGTCACACCAAGCCACCTGCAGCAACAGAGAGGAAATCCAATTTTCCATCATTCCTAAAGCCCCAGCTATCTTCTCTTACTTTTAAAGCACCAGTTTTCAATAAACAAAACTCCAGTTCCTATCAGCAACTGAGCTGGTTTGCTCTTTTTATGGACCATGATGTGTTGTTTGTTTAATTCATTCAGGGTTCTGGAAACATTTTTCCTGGAAAGTTGAAACGTAACAAAAAAGCACACACCAGAGATAGAGGACTTTATATGAGTTCTAAGTGATTTGTTTCCAAATGAACCAGAATAAAGGTACAAGAAATGTAAAAAAGCAAGACTAGGAAAAAGTCAATTGAAATAACTCAATAGCCCACAGTGTGTAAGACTGTAAAGATAAAATGCTGTCATGTTTATTAATATAATGAAAAACTGTAAATGAAAACTGCCAGTCATCTGGGAAAATACAGAGATAGAGTGACTGCAATAACCAAAACACCCAAAATCTCCTAAGCACAGAAATCTCAGTCTGGTGAAATAACACAGAAATGTACCATGCACTGCCACCTTCAGAGCAGCGCTGGGAACCGCAGTGGAACAGGGATATTTAAAAACTCTTCTAGAGGGCAGTTCCCATAAAAAGGGTAAATGATCTACAGAGATAATGATAAATCTAATGATTTATCTACAGATAAATGAACAGAAGTGAGGCTTTCTCCCTCCTTCAGCTGGCTCTGAAAGGCTCTGTCACCAGCAATGGCACCAACACGTGCCGACAGCACCGCTGCCCTCGTGGCAGTGACCAGGGACCTCGTGGTGGTCACCCTGCCCCGCCACGGTGGTCACCATCAGCATCATCGTGCCAGTGCCCTGGCAAGGGTCCAGTTATGGTGACACTCCTGCTTCTGGTCCCAGTCCCGGTCACCACCTTGGTCCTGATCGTGGTCCAGATTCTGGCACAGCCACTGGGCCCCCACCTCGCTCTGGAGTCCCGACTCCCATGGGAGTGGAGCTGAGCCTGAAAGCAGGAGAGGGGGGGTGGCAGTTTGGCACCACGGCAGCTGCCAGGGCACAGCCCCACGCACCCATTCAGGCCACGTCCCACCCTCTGTGTCCCCCCTGGTGCCACCAAAGCCCACCCAGCCTCGCCTTTCCCACCAGAAGGGACATCTGCTTGGGAATGGCCACACACACCCCCTGTGTCCTGCAGATATGAGAGACCTCTACATCTTCCCCCAAAGGCCCAGAGCCCCGCAGAGCACTGCAGCCTCGGTGCCCTGCAGTCATCCTGGCCCCTTCGCCAGCCCCTGTGGGTTCCTGCAGGCCCTGCCCTGGCTCCCCAGTTTGGAGATGAGGATGCCATGTGGGACCACGCCAAAGGATTTACAGCAGTCCAGGCAGGTGACGTTGGCCAGTGTTCCCTGTCACAGAAGGCCATCAGATTGGTCACACTGGCTGGCTCGGGTCACCTCCCCACTGCCATGAGTCCCGTTCCATCTGCATCTTGGTTCTCCCGATCCTATCCCCGTGCTCTTCTCAGGCTACAAGTCCCTGCTGCCCGGCTTGATTCCTCACACAGGGGGATGGAGAGCTTTTGCACTGAAGCGGCCTCACACAGCTGTCGGCTCTGGTCGGCTCTTGTGTGTTTAAGGACAGTTTCCCGGGGATCTTTAACCAAAGCTCTTTAACCAAACCGGCGGCGGATCGCGGCCCGCCATGCTGGGTACGGCACTTCCGGGTGGCGGTCACGTGGGCAGCGCGTCATGTGACCCGCGGCGCCGGCGGGCAGGAGGTAGGAGATTCCCTTGGGATGGAGGGGACCCGGCTGCGGGGATCTGGGATCTCCTGGGGCCGGGGGAGCTCCCGGGATCGCTGGCGGGGCCCGCGGGTCGAGAGGCGTCTGGGCACAGCGGGGAGCGGGGGAGGGATTCCGCAGGGATAAGCCCCCCTGCCCTTGGGTGCTGCCCGCCTGACCCCCCCCGTGTTCCCCTCCAGGCCATGGCCGCCCCCCGGCCCCCGCGCGTGGTGCCGGGCGAAGCCTCCGAGAGCGACTCGGAGCCAGAGCTGCTGGTGGCGACGGCAGGGGAGGCCCCCGGGGCCGGGCTGAAGGTGCCGGGAGAAGCCTCCGAGACCGAAGAGGAGGAGGAGGAGGAGCAGAGGCCGAAGACGCCCCCGGTGCTGGCGGAGGAGCCGGCGGAGGTGTGGGGGGGCGGCCCCTCGCTGCTGCAGCAGCGGCTGCGGGAGGGGACGGGGCGGCTGCGGGGGGCGGGGGGCAACGCCCTTCGGCAGAGCTACGGCAGCGCCGCCCGGAGCCTGGGGGGGCTCGGGGGGGCCCTGGGCCGGGCGCAGGTTACCGCCGCCGCAGCCGCCCACTGCCTGCGCCTGGCCCGCCGCGATCTGCGTGCCGTGGCCGACACCATCGACATCGTCACAGCGTGTCACCTCCTGCCCGACATCCGCGGGCAGCTCTGACCGGCACCGGGATGCGGCACGGCGTTCGCCATCCCCACTGCGGCTGGCACCAGCGGCGGCACCAACACCTGGCAGACATCTGCGGGCAGCTGCCAGCGTCACCACTGTCCTCTCGGCAGCACCGGTGCCACATCTGCCGTGGCAGGGTTATCACCGGCAGGATCATCACCACAGTGTCCTGCTGAGGGTGGAGTTGTGCTGGCATCGAGTCATGTTTGCAGCACCCCACGTTGACCCTGAAGACCTCCTCACCACGGTGGCCTCATCACCAGTGACACCAAACAGTGGCTTTGGCACAGAGACCGCCGGCCTGGCACCCCAGGACCCCCATGCTCTGGTGACACCATCGCTGCTGGTCCCCTGGCCTGCTGCCACCATCCCTGAACTGCAGCCTGGTGCTGGCTCATCACCATTGTCCCCAAATGCCACTGTTTTATGTGACATGGAACTGAATAAAGCCGTGGTGGTGTCAGAGCCATGGTGGGGAGCTTGGCCAGCGCCATGAGGACGGTAGTGTTGCAGGAGGGGGGACAGGGACACCCTGGGGTGCAGGGACAGGGTAGGGTGACATGGGTGCTGGTGTCACATTGCAGTGACCTTGGCGTTCACTGCTAGCCCAGGGGACAAGAGTGGTGGCCTGGGCTGTATCCCACATGTCCCCAGGCACTGGTACTGTCACCCTCTTGTGATGTCCCTGGTGCCCCCACGCCAAGAAGGACACACTCTGGGACTTCACAAGGGTTTATTTGGGGGGACACTTGCACCACACCACCACTGTCAGCCCCTGAAGGCACAGGGAGAGGGTGTGTGTTCCTGGAGGGGGTCACATGCAGGTGTTCAGGCTGTTCATGTACTCCTGCAGAGCCTGCAGCCGGGCATCGATCTCAGCCAGTTCAGCTGAGGGCTCCTTGGAGTGGTTCTCTGGAGAGGCCAGTGCAGGAAAAAAGGGTTAACAAAGGCCTGAACTGGGGTAACCCCTCAAATACCTAGGGGCTCGGGGATGGGGCCTCACCTTTACCAGGGCGCTTGCCAGCAGTCCTGAATGCCGGCAGCTTGTGGCTGGCAGCTGGACGAGGCACCTGGTGGGGAGGTTGGGGGTCACCAGTGACCTCGTGCTCACCCTGCTTTGGGATGCAGGGGGAGACCCCAGAGGGGTGGGGGAACCCCGAAGGGGCAGCCACTCACCATAGAGGGGCCATTGCAGGATGAGGTGCTCAGGGGTCTCCGTGTACGGGTCACTCTCCTGTCCCTGCCCAAGGTGGGGGGGGTTAAAGCGTGCTAGAAGGGATGCCCAAGCATCCTGCCCCACCCCAGCATTACCTGCAGGGCACGGGCTCGGGGCGCTCATTGCCTTTGCTGCCAGAGCTCACTCCCAAGCGCCAGCTCCGGGAGCTTTCGGCTGCGGGGAGAAGCGGCCATGGGGGAAGTTAAGGAAGGAGCCCCAGCACCCAGGGGGTGTGCCCCCAGCCCTCTTCATGCTCCCCACTCACCCGATGAGCTGCGCCTGTGGCTCCTCGCCGGGCTGGTGCTGCCAGAAGCCACTCCACGCCGCTGGCTGCACCCAAGGGAGATGGTGGTAAGGGGGACAGGGGGGTGAGGAGGGAAGGTGACAAGCTCAGTCACCACCGCTTACTTTCTGAGCTCAGCTTCCTTCTGCCGACGCTGCCGGGCCCTGACAAAGGCAGTGGGGTCGAAGCGTGGGGGGCGGGAGCCTGGCAGGGGAAAGCAGATGAGGGGGTCAGGGTGAGGAGAGGGTGAGCCATGTCTTGTCTCCACTCCTGGCCATGTGTCCCCAAGTGTCCCACACCTGCAGGTGACGGGGACCGTGGCGAGGGGTGGCCCCGGCTGCTCCTGTGGCTCTCCAGGGATGCTGAGCGTCGCTCCTGGGGGCGCGGGGCCGGGCTGGCAGACTTCTGGCGGCTGCCAAGAGGACCAGTGCCATAAGGGGAGGATAGGGGGACACCCCATGGTCATGAGGGTCCTCCTGCAGGGTTCACCGCAGCCTCACCCCCTCCTGTAGGAGGCCAGTTCAGCTGTCAGGTTCTTCACCCGCAGCTGCAGCCTCTGCTCCGACGCCTTTGCCTGAGCCAGCTGTGACAGGGAGAAAAAAAGGTTCGCTGTGCAGCCGGCAGCCCCTGTCCCTACCAAGAGGGGCTCCCACCCTTCCTGCCTCCCTCCCAGCCCACCTCTGCAGCCAGCCGCTGGTACTCGCGCTGGTGCCGGGCCTCTGCCGCCCGCTTCTCCTCCAGTGCCCGCCACAGCCTGGGGGGGGATCGCAGGGGGTGGTCTGGGGGTTCCTTCCTCACCCTGTGAGACAGGAACCCCCCAAACCCTTCCGGATGTTACCGGCCCCACTCACGCGTCCCGCAAGTGCTGGGTCTCATCCAGGTGCTGGGCCCGGAGCTGCGCCAGCTGCTCCTGCAGCTCCCGCACCAGTGCCACAAGGTCCGGCCGACCCGCATAGGGCAGTGGCAGTGGGTAATGGATCCTGGAGGAGAGCACGTGGAGGAGGTGAGGCTGGAGTCACTCCCCTGTGACCCCCTGCCTGGTGTCCCCTGTCACCTATCGAACTCCACAGAGTAGATGAGGATGAGGTAGCGCTTGGTGTTGAGGGGGGAAGAGGAGGAAGGGGGAGGCCGGGTGATGGCCCCCACTTTCCGGCTATGCAGGGTTTCCAAGTCGGTGTAGGTGAGGAGCTCCAGGCTGACGGACTCGCTGCTCTGCAGAAAGTTTGAAAAGCAGGAGTGCTCGGTGGGACACACACCCCACCTCACGTAGCCCCAAAACGCCGTGTGGAAGAGCGGCGCGGCCACACCTGCGTCAGCGCCGACTCCAGCATGCTGCAGAAGATGCCAAACTGCTTGAAATTCCCCGTTTTGCGGGTCAGGTCCTCGATGACTGAGAGGAAGGGAGTATTTCGGTCAGTGCCAGTCGTGGGAAGTCCCCTCATCCCCCCACGAGCTCCCTCCGGCACTCACAGGCGGCATCGAACTCGCCCCTCCACAGGTCGGCGGTGCCGTGAGCCTCCACCTCCACCCGCAGCGTGGCGCGGGCCAGGGTCACCCGCACCGTGTGTGCCCCGGGCCCGAAAGCGCAGTCGGCCTGCAGGTACCGCGGCTCCCCCATGGCGCGACGGGTCTGTGGGGAGAGGACACCCTCGGGAGACAGGGGCACCCCAGGAATACAGAGGGCACCCCCAGAAGACGGAGAGGGCACCGTCGGAAAGGGGAGGAGGGCTCGGGACAGGTGAGCCGGGGTGGATTCTGCGGTGGTGAGAGCAGAGCCGGGAGCAGAATTGATGGGCACGCACTGACGGGGTAAGAAGGAGGGGAGCCCACAACACCCCGGGAGGTGACCGGAGAGGACCTTAGAATTTTTGGTAACTTGGGCTCTGCCGGGGGCGGGCGCAGTTTGAAGGGGTGGAGAGAATACAGAGGAACACAGGGAGACCCATGGACTTGGGCCTGCTGCCTGGCGAACAGCGGGGAGCGCAGGGCTTCGGCGGCCTGTTCTGGGGGGGACCGAGGGAAGGGAACTGGGGG
>VXAD01003666.1:1481712-1545600 GCA_013399195.1 Dicrurus megarhynchus | reverse complement strand
CCTCCAGCTCTGACACCCCCATTTTCCCAGCCCAAACGTCCTCATGTCCCCACCACCCCAGCTCCGACACCCCCTTATCCCCATCCCACATCCCCGATGTCCCTGTCCCTCCCCGTGTGGCATCCCTGTGTCCCCCATTCCACCCATTCTGACACCCCCACCTCCCCGTCCCCACCGTCGCCATCCCCCCAGCTCTGATACCTCCATCCCCGTCCCCACACGTCCCCAGTGTCCCCGTCCCCACCTGAGGCCGATGGCCAGGCTGCGCATGGCGGCCCCGCAGCCGGTGCCGCGGGGGTTGAAAGGGATGCGATAGCCCTCGGGCTCCCCTGGCCGCAGCTGCGAGGTGCCTGGGAGGACACGGGGGCCACGGGGGTGTAAGGCTCCGTGAGCCCCCCCTGCCTCTCCCCGAATCCTTGGGCTCTGCTCACCTAAGATGCTGCTGGGTCCGGGCTTGCGTCCCTCCATGTCCCCCATGGCGGCCACGTAGCGGCGGGCCAGCTCCTGCAGGAGGGCTTCCCCCTCCAGGCCTGTGCAGGGATGTGAAAACCTATGGATGCTGAAAAAGCTTCAGCAAGGAATTTCTTCAGCTCTCAGCAGCATTTTGTGAGAGCTCTGTCTTTCCCATGCAAGTAATTCAAAACAATGTTACAGTTCTGTAAACTTCTGCACCTGCTAAGTTGTTTTGCACCATTGTTATGGTTCCAACTAGAAAAACATTTAGAGATGGGTGTCTTAGAACTTGGCCAATCACCCTGAGGGGTGGATGGCCGAAAGAACCAATTACCTTATGCCATATAGTACACTTTTTGCAAACTAACATATAAAAACCCTCTAAGAAGCTATTAAATTGCTTCGGCCTTCTTTTACCCTGAGCTTTGACTCCGTGTCATTTCTCCGTTCAGCGGCGAGAACAGCGACAAAAACCCACCTGGGTTACCCAGGCTGGCAGAGAGAGGCCCCACGCACCCCCCAAAACTGAAGGGGAAGAAGAAGCACCCCATTGCACCCCCCCCAAAAATGTGGGGAAAGGGAACGCTGCCCCACAGACCCCCCCTGGGAGGGAAGCAGGACAAGTTTTGTGGAGAAATGGGGAATCCTCCTGAGCACTCCAAACTGAGCGAGAAAGGGGTACCCTGCCAGGTTCCCAAAGTGGGAGGGGGAAATGTCCCTGTCTCCAGCACCCAGTATGGGAGGAAAGGGCACATAGATGAGGAAAACCACGCAGACACAGACAGACACACACTGCCCACGCCACCCCCACCCAAAAGAAACGAGGATACACATCGCCCCAAGCCTCACTGGAAACCCCTAAAAGTGTGGGGGGGAAAAGTGGAATTAAGATGCCCCAAAGCCCCCTCCAGATCTGGACAAGCCTCCCCCAAAGCCCCTCCCAGCAACCCTCCAGTCTGAGTCAGGGATGTAATGGGGACCTCCCCACCATACCCCAGGGCTGTAAGGGGATACCCGGCCGCACCCCCCGTCACCCACCCACCCTGCAGCCCACGGAACAGAACAGGGACCCCTCCCACGCCCTGGGGGTTGTAACGAGCACACCCCCCCCTCCAGTGCCAGCCTGTTGGGGGGTACAACGTGGACCCCCCAACCGCAGGGACCCCTCCCTTGTGTCAGTGGGGTGTCACGGAGTCCCCTCACCTGTGGCCAGGCCCTCGGCGGTGGCGAGGTGCAGGACGGTGTCGTCGCTGACGGGCCACTCGGGGGGCTCGAGGCTGATGGCTGCCAGCCCACCCAGCTGGGCCAGCTCGGCGTGGATCTGGGGGCCCGAGGTGCAGTATTCCCAGCGGCCTGCCCGGTACCCTAGCGCGTCCCCCACCCCGCTCAGCACCATGGCAGCCTCGTAGGTTTCCACCGAGGGCACCCTGGGGGAACAGAGGGTTCAGGGGGTGCTGGAGACAGGGGGCAGAGCCCCAGGGACCCCGATGCACTCACGTCTCCTCCATGGTTCAGCAGCTGGGGATGCCTGTCAGGCTCAGGGCATGGGGCCAGTGCTGGCCAGGGGCCCTTAAGGGGACCAGAACATCCCAGGGATGTGGGGTACGGGGCCGCTGCCCCCACAGCGAGCGGGAGAAGCAGGGAGGAGCATCCTGGGTGGGGGAGGCAGAGGGAAGAGAAGCCTCAGGGGGCCCCAAAGGACAGCAAAGGCTTTTTAAGACCCAGACCCTCTTTTTGGAGGGTCCGAAGCCCTCTTTTACCGCTCGAAGCTTCCACTGGAGTGCCCGAAGCCCTCTAGTCAGCACCAAAGCCTCACTTCTTGCGGCCAGAGAGGTTCACCTCCATTGCAGGGTCCACAAGGTCATTTGTAGCATCTCACCTATTATTTTTTTCATGCCTAAAATCTCAATTTTTGGGCCAAAATCCTACTTTTTTGGGCTCCCAAGCTCTCTTTTATTACTATGGCTACTTTTAGGGCATAGAGTTTCATCTGTTGGGTCCAAACCCTCATTTGTCAGACAGAAGTCCTGCTTAGGCTACAAATCTACATTGAGATGGTGCTAAACCTCATGTTTTCTTCCCAAGGTCTTAGTTTTGGCTCCCTAATCAGCTTTTTTTAGGCTACAAAGTCTCATTTTTAGTGTCCAAAGAATCTGTTTCAGTTCACAAATTCTGTTTTTGTGAGTTCCAAGCAGGGTTTTTCCTCTCCAAAGCCTTCTTTTCAGGCTGTTTGGCTCTTCTCCCAGTTTATAAAAAAGAACAAACAACCAAACCCCTGTTCTTTCTTGCTTGGTCACACTCTACAGAAATTAAACTGCCACAGGGTTTGGTTCTGAAGGCAAGTTTGCTGTTCAAATCGTAACCTCCAGTTTGATGATCATGAAATAATAGAATTTTCAATAATTGGTGAAACCAGGAGGGGCACCAACTAAACTTTCACACTGGGCTTCTGGAGGGCAGACCTCAGCCTTTTCGAGAAGCTGATTTGGAAAGTTCCTTGGGCAACAGCCCTTAAAAACAAAGGGTTCTGGAAGGATGGACGTAGTTCAAGAAAGAAATCTTGAAGGCACAGCAGCAGGCTGTCCCTGTGTGCCAAAAGACAAGGACGACAACGGGCCTGGATGAGCAAGGAACTTCTGAAGGAACTTCTGTTCTTTGTGTCCAAGCCTCATTGTGGACGAGTGACCGGCTGGCAGAGCTGTCCAAGTTTCTGCAATGTCTCCCTGAGTGCTTCCTTCTTAGAGGCACCACCCAGAGGCGAGTCAGGCTGGTGCTCTTTGTGCAAGCTGGTCCCTGCCAGGGACGCTTTTGGTACTTCCTGCACTCCTCTTCTTCCTCTCTGGCACTGCAGAAGTCAGATCCTCTGCTCCTGCCTCATCCAGGTTGACAATCTGCCCTTGTCATGGCTGTAGTGGTGCGAGTCCCCTTGCCTCAGCACCCCTCCTCCCGATGTGGTGTCCCCTGCCAGCTTGCTGAGTGTTCTCTCTGCCCCAGCAGCCAGACCATTCGTTAAGAAAGGCATTAAAAGGCATAAAGGATCAGTCCCTGACCCTTGGGAGACACTGTTTGTTCCTGGCTCCATACTTGTCTTGCCGCTGAGCAGCACCCTCAGGGCCTGGCCATCCGGCCCTTTTCAGTCACTATTGGCACATCCAGCCCATGTCCCTTCGAGTCTGGAGCTGGGGTTGCAAGACAAAGCCAAAGTGGAAGAGGAAAAAAGAGCCGGGAGGGCAATTGGCTTCCTTTTATAGTTAACTTGGTGCATACCTCCTGCACAGACTGAATTTTTTGAGCAGTTTTGTTCATGCATGCACAGCCATCTCTTTTGGGCCTCGCCTAGGACATGAGCATGAGTGTCGAAGCAGAGCAGGAATTTGGCTCAGAACAGTGCTGCCCCACCTCTGCAGGACTGTCTCCTCCCATGACCTTTCCTACTGTAACAGAGTCAGAATGCTTGAGACAAAACACACTTAGGTCTCGTCCTCCACGGGCCAGCAAGGGGTTTTAATTCTGGCTTAGGCTTTTCCTTGATTCCAAACAGGTGGGTTGTCGTTCACTTCAGATGCTGCAGCATCCGGGCTGAAAGTCTGCCCTCCTCATGCTGTGTTTGTCTGACGTGCATCTCTGGGATGCTCAGACCCCCTCACTGACCAGTAGGAGTTTGTGATCTCCACAACCTGGCTCCAGAGCCCATAGTCCTGCCACGCGGATCTGCTCGGCTCTCTCTGTACTGGCAAGGTTTGCACCCAAGCAAGCCTTGGTACAGGCGCCTGCTGGCAGATCCTGTTGGAGGGCCCTGGAGCTGTGGCGTCCCTGGGAGCACGGTCATGGCCAAAAGGACTAGTTCTCTTCCTCCTCCTTCCTGTTAAATTGCCGTAGTTGGTGCTGTTCACGACCCAGCTGCAGAGATCATTGCCCCACTGTGGGGACCTGCTCCGGGCCCTCTCCCTGGCATGGTTCCTCTGACTGTGCATCACTTTAATCCTGCCAGGCAGACCTTGTGGTGCTGAGGAACCTGCCTGCTGGTGGCCGGCCCCTCCCTGACCCAGCATGGAGTGGGCATGTGATGGTGCTGGTGAGGAAGCCGCCCTTTCTCTCATTTTCAAATCCGAGCACCTGGAGGAAAAAAGAGTTATCTCTGTTTCAGGCATTCCTTTTAGACTCCTCTGGGACTCAGTTGTTTTCTTGGAGCAACAGAGAGAAGACTTCACCAAGGTCACCAATGGTAAATTTAACTAGAGTGTTCCCACCAGGTCTGCCACTGTCAGAGCAAGTCCTCATCTTTTTACCCCCTATGGCCTCCACTTCACAGAATCCTAGAATTTGGGTGAAAGAAATCTCATTCCAACCCCCCTGCCGTGGGCAGGGACACCTTCCACTATCCCAGGTTGCTCCAAGCCCTGCCCAACCTGGCCCTGAACACTTCCAGGGGTGGGGCAGCCACAGCTTCTCTGGGCACCCTGTGCCAGGGCCTCCCCACCCTCACAGGGAAGAATTTCTGCCTAATATCTAATCTAATTCTTCCCTCTTTAAAATCATTACCCATTGGCCCATCCCTACACTCCCTGATAAGGAGTCCCTCCCCATCTCTCCTAGAGGCCCCCTTTGAGTCCTCTTCTCTACATGAGCCAACTTCAGAGAGCAGACAAGTGGCAGTTTACACAGGGCAGCACCCTAAAGCCCAGCAGGGAAAGAGCAGGACTGGAGTGGGGTAGTTCAGAATTGAAGGATGCAGGAAGGAACTGTCTCCTGTGGCAGAAATGCTCAGGAGGATGAGAAGACAAACAGCTAAGACAGGAAATGGAACTGTTTTCTGAAGACGTGATCCTGGTTATTACCTGGCATAAAACAGCAAGTAGGCTTGCTGCCCCAGAACTGTGTGGATGTCACAACTGTCCACAAACTCATCGTCCATCTTGTACCACAGCCCATTGCTGGCCTGCAAAGAAAGGCATCCAGCTCTGGAGAGGGTTTCTCCACCATAGGCAGAAAACTGCCAAGCCAGGAGCACACAAAAACAAATCCAGTTGGGCCCCGAAGGAGACTTTCTCCCCCAAACCCTTGGCTGCCAGTAACACTGGTGGGAAAGTTTGTCTTTCCCAACACACATTTCTCCCTGTCAGGAGGGAAGTTGCTCTTTACCTTTGTGTAGCACAAAAAGTGTCCTTCAAGACAGGTGTCACCACTGTGAACCACGATGGCATATAGGGAGCAGAGGAGGGGTTCTCCAGCTGTGTCAGACATGTATGGCCGAAGATCCAAGTACTCAGGGTACTCCACAAACTACAGAGAGGCCAAGAGGGCTCAGAAATTATCCTTAGCTACCACATTAAATAGCCTTCAGCATGTAATGGCTTGGGGAGCAGGAAACTGTTCTCAGCCAAAGCATCTCTGTCAGAGCAGAGTCCAGGCTCGTCTTTTCATGGGAATTCTCCTCTCCCCAGATGGGAACACAAAAGTCCCGACATGAGCATCTTGTGACAGAGCTTTGGGGAATCCTCTGCTTTAGAAAGAGAAAGCTGCACTCCACTTGCATACACACCTTGCTGATCTTTGTGCCAGTGCGTTGGTCAGCCCTTTCCAGACACAAGGTGAGGACTCTGGGTGCGCGATGGACTGTGACCCTCTTGGAGGCAGCAGCCTTCTTCTTACACCTTGAAACCAGGCACACAGCCAAGTGCTGAAATGCACCTGATCTCCCCCCAAGAAAGCCAGGCAGCCTTTCCCCTGTCTCACACATCCTTACTGAGGTTATTTTAAGGTTATTCAGAGGCATATTAAAAAAGTTGTGTCTCATTATTGTGCGTTTAACCTCCCTGAGAAGATGACTTCTGTTCAACGACGTGCAGCCCCTCACGCCGGATCTGGTGTTATTATGTTTGGAATCATCTTACTTGGTACATCTGAAGCACTCTTTCTGATCCAGCTCCTTGGGTGTCACACAGTCCTCCAGAACTGTGGTGAGGGATGAGGCTGCCTGGAGGAGTGAGAAAGGAGCTGCAGGAAATGCCCTCAGCCAAACACTTCCCAGGAGCTGGAAGAAGACCCAAGCAGCTGGCGCTGAGGACGCCCACCATGACCCCACAGGCAGTGTCCCGAAGGAGGCAGAAAGAGGGTGTGATGCTGAACGTTTCCCTCACATCCCAGGGGCTCCCGGAGTCATCAAGAGCTCCCTCTGCGTGCCACCACTCAGTTCAGCTACCAGTGGCATGCGGGGGCATCAGCAGTGAAAACTGATCCTACCCACCAGCCTGGGAGCCACGCGGGTGTTGAGGGAGGGCAAAGGGAGGGGGAGGAGAGTATGTCAAGGGTGCAGAGGGGGCAATGCTTGCTAGTCCAGCCTAAAGCCAGCACCACGGTGCCATGGGCTCTGCAGGAGGACACTGAGGACACTGTGCTTTCCCCTTCCCACTCACCACCAAGCTCCCTTGTGCTCGCAGTATAGGTTTTTAAGACAAGCGCTTTGTTTCTGGAAAGCTACAGGGGCCTTGGGATGTCTTGAAGCTCAGTTGCAAACCTCTTACTCTGATATCCAAAGAGATATCCAGGAAGGCCTTGTAGGAATCAACAACTGCTTGGCAGCTCAAGCATGTGACTGGAAGGAAAATCAAAATGCTGAGTGAAGTTAATTGACTGTGCTGGTTTATGCTCTCCTGCGCCGGTCACAATAGGACCAGCTGCTTGTCACAGGCAGGCAGAAGGGCACAGACAAGCCAAGTAAAGCAGTAGTTGTGTACCTCTAGATTTCATAAAGCCCCCAAATATTTGATGGACGATGGTAGTTTCTTGTGAAGAGATGTCCAAGCTGGAAATAAATGGCAAGGCAGAGAGTTACCTCCTCCAAGAGTTAAGCATTGAAAGCCCTGGACGTCAGTTTTCCTTGGTGGGAGCACATCAAGGAGTCCAGTGGGTTCAGGAACATGGAAACTCGTAATTTGCTTGTGCTTACTCGTGGCGTCCACTCAGACAAGCTCTCTGCATGGCACTGAGGGTACAGCGCAAGAACTCGTAGGCGTTTTCCTGCCTGCCATATTCAAACTCTTCTCCTATGACTAAGAAAGAATTTAGTAGCTCTGCCCTAGAAGAAGGGAAGACAAAGAGGAAAACCTGTCGAAGCACCTGAAACAACTTACATTTGAGGTCCCTGAGGACAGCTCCAGGCAGGATGGCACTGGCTGGGGAACACAGGACCTTCCTGACATGCTCTTCCATGGTGCACATCATGCAGAAGCCTTGCTGTTGACCTGAAGAGGGAAGGAGGGAGGGAGCAAGGAAGGGAGGGACAGAAGCTTCTCAGGGTAGCAAAACATCTCGGTTTCTTGGGAAACCTAATGGAGATCTTGAAGTTCTAAGAACAGTCTCCCCTTCTTTACTCCCAAACTGCCAATGTCCCAGCCAGTCCAGGACATTTTAGTGCACAGAAAACATACTTCAGAGGGAGGCTAAACGGGCAGAGGTGTTCTGTGTGATAAGCCAGGAGAGTTCAACTTGCAGGGATAGAAACTCAGGGCTAGAAAGAGGTGTTCTGCTGAAGATGAGTGCACCTTGATAGGACAAGCATCTTTTAGCTGGTGTTCAAAGAACATAAGCCCATGGGGCTGACAAAGAAGGGCTGCTGTTCTCCTAAACCTGATTCCAGGTGCTGGGAAACCTTGGGGCATGCCCAAGAGATTTACAAGGTGTCCCTAAAAGTACTCACACGACTGGCTGTGCTCATAAGAGAGCAGGTAGTTGGCCAGAGGGGCTGTGTGTGTCAGGCACTGCAGGATAACATTGATGTAGCAAGTATTGCCCAGGTTGAAGAGTCCCGCCCCGGGTCTCTGCCTTTGCTGCCAGTCCATGCAAATCTCCTCTGGGGGAAAGACGATCCTTTGTGGCAGGGCCATTCCCTCGGCAATGTCTGCAGGGAAACGACGTTTGAAAAGAGATGAGACAGCGTTGTTACTGGAAAGCATATTCAAATGTTGAGTTCTCTAGCAGGAGCACCGAGGGCAACGGCTCTAGGCACCAACTCAGAAACAGCGGGGAAAGCCGAACACCCTGCTGACATCTACTGGTAGGAAAGCAGTTTTGGAAAGCTGTCTGTTCCCCTGTGCACTCTGCCAAAAGTCCAACAAACCCACTCTGATTTCTGGGCCTCAGGCCACCTTCCTTTCCCTCTAGAGTTTTGTATTTCCAGGACTCACAGGAGTTGTTCCCCCTTCCATCCATCGCTCCTCTCGGGAACAGAGGGGAGATCTTTGGATGACAAAGCTCCTGAAAGATCTCCTCCAAAAAGATCAGGTGAGCACCAATCCCATCCCTTGAAGGGAAAGGAAATAATTGTAGCTCAGCAAAATTATTTAGAAACCCCAAACATGACTCACAAAGCACCTTCAGCTATCAAAAGAATTTTGGTGGTGCTTGTAGCTGGTATCAAGGATGAAGAATGCTTGGAAAAAGGCAGGCACACAATGGAAGGAGCCTAGATATCCTGAAAGCCAGCTCAGCCCAGCTAGCTTTCAGTGGCTCACTCCTCAGGATGCCAAGCATTGGGCAGGTGAGATCACAATTGCTGGACCAGTGCCATATCTCTGCCCCTTTGTGACGTGAGGCCACGTGGGGTCGTGTCTTTTTGTGGCCACAGAACCCCACACACGTCACAGCCCAGGCACCTCTCACAGCTGAAAGTCACTGGACCAGGTGCTGTGGACAAAGGGCTGTTTGTCTGCCAGCAGAGCTCCTGCCCCTTCCAGGAGCTCCAGCAGCCAGAGGAGTCAAAGGCTGCTGAGGGCTGTAAATGAGCCTGGTCACAGCTTTGGCTGGCACCCTTGGAGTGCTGGAGGTTTCTGTTCCACTCTTCCCAGCTTCTTCCAGGCTTATAAGCCCCTAAAGATTCCTTTTAGAAGGAAAACCCTTAGGTTTTGTGCCCTCAAAGGATGCTTCACTACCACAACCTAACTTCAACGCCCTCATTTTCATTTCCAAAGGCCCATTTTTAGTTCTCACAGACCCAGTTTGAAGACCCAAAACCCCTTTTAGAGGGTCCAAAGACCCCTTTTACTGCTCAAAGCTTCCACTAGAAGGCCTAAAGCCCTTTAGTCCGCATCAAAGCTTTGTTTCTTGAGGCCAGAGAGGAACCAGAAGATTCACCCCAAGTTCGTAGACGGACTCTGCGAGAGTGAAAACATTTCTTACCGCAGATGAATTCATGTTGCCCTTTGGGTGTGGTGCAAATAAGAGCTCGTACTTAGAAGGGGAAGGTCAGTGAAAATGTTCTGTCCTGACACAGCTGATTTGAGAGCAGGGATGTTTCCAACTTGGCTCTGCATTTCCTTGGGGTGCGTGTCCTTCTGTTGCGAGTCGGCAGCGCTATCGTGTGGTTGTTCTGATGAGCGCTGACAGCGCCCAGGAAAAAGCCAGGGGCTTTTCTGGCCCGGCCCCATTCGTGTGGGAGCAGTCTGTGTGAGAGCTCCTCTTGGAGACTGGGAGAATGTGATCCTGCATTGAGCTGGGAAGGAAGGCGAATCGTCTCGTCGTTGGCTCTGCAGTTTACAGGCTGCAAAAGAAAAGTGAATTCCAGCACTGCCACTTTCTTCTAGAACATTTCGTGTGGGACCGGCTGTTGAACGTTCTTAGTTTTGTAACTGGACTCTGTGAGGCTGAAAGTGTGTGAAGGTGCCCAGAACTGTGCCGGAACAGAAAAGAGGTTGGCTTTTTCCTGGGCGCTGTCAGCGCTCATCAGAACAACCACACGATAGCGCTGCCGACTCGCAAAAGAAGGAAACGCGCCCCAAGGAAACCCAGAGCCAAGCTGGAAACGTCCCTGCTCTCAAATAACCTTTGTCAGGACAGAGAGTTTTCCCCTTCTAAGTACAAACTCTTATTTGTATCACACCCAAAGGGTGGGATAGAACATGAATTCCTGTGTGCTAAGAAGTCTTTTCACTCTCGCAGAGTCCGGCTGCAAACTTGAAAACATCCGGCAAAAACAGAGCTCACAACAGTGCCAGCTGAGAAAGCTCTTGCTGCCTGCGACTTCAGCTGCACCCATCGAGCTACCAGCACACACCCTGGTGTCTGCACTTCCCTTCTCAGCTCTGTGTCCCATCATAGTCCTTCAGTCTCACAGAGTTGGGATCCAAATGGAGCAGCACCCGGGACTGCTCACACACTAAAGGTACCAGGACTAAAAGATCAACAGCCTGGCTTCTGCATTCCCACTGTAACAGCTCAACAGGCCCAGCTGATAGAAATGCTTACTAGGAAAAGCAATTAAATTCACCAAGGACCACCCTATGTGTGGAATCAAAACTGGTTTCTTTGCCAAAGAGAGGAACTTACAAGGCCATCCCAAAAGAAATGGGATTCCCTCCTCCAAAATAGAAAACATCTGGGGCTTGATCCCATACAAAGGTGCCAGAACACTGTTACTGGGCATTACCTCCCCTGGTAGGCCAGGCAGGGACAGGAAGGGGTAGGCAAGGAAGGGCCAGGGGAGTCAAGGCAGGGAATGGGTGCACAGAGCAAGGCAAGGGACGGGCAGTCAAGGCCAGGTGAGAACACAGAGGGGTCAAAAAGGCAAGGCAAGGGAAGAAGAGGAAGGCAAGGCATGTCAAGGCAAGACATGGGAAGGAAGGAGTAGGCAGTTAAAGGTGGGGCATGGGGATGAAAGGCAATACAAAGCCAGACATGTGTGGGCAAGGCACGACAAAGGAGGGGATGGAAAGGAATGTCAGGGAAAAGCAAGGTTTGGTAGGAATGGCAAGGCAAGGCAGTAGACTGACAGGCAAGAGAAAGCCCAGAAGTTTTAGGAAAGGCAGGGCAGAGGAACTGTGCTAGTCCAGTGATGGGGAGGCAAGGCAAATCAGCGGCAGGGTAGAGATAACAAGGCAAGGACGGGGAAGAAACGACTAGGCAAGTCATGGTGGGTCACGGTCTCTGAGAAATGAAAATGAGATTTCTTTTCCACAGGAAAGAAATCGTGTAACCCCAGTGTTCCAGGTGCAGACAAGAGGGGGCCCAGGGGAGGTCAAGGGCAGCCAGATCCCTCTCTACTGGCAGCTTTGGGCTAGGAGCAATCCTTGGAGGTATTGAATTTTGGAGGTGTGATAAAAATTTTGGCCATGGGCTCCCGGATGACAATGAGAGTTCCTTACCATAGGAAGGAAAGAACACAGCCCCAGGGTTTCACGTGCAGAGGAGAGGCAACCCATGGCGATTAGGGTTAGGGGGTTAGGGTTAGGATTACATTTATGCAAGGATTAGGGTTCTGGTTAGGGTTAAATGAGGGTTAGGGTTAGGTTTATAGAAGGGTTAAGGTTTGGGATAGGGTTAGGAGGGGGTTTGGGGTTCAGATTGGTTTTGTAACTCTTAGATTTAGGGTTGTTTAAGGGTTCTTTTTGGGGTTATATAAGTCTTGGGTTTATGGTTAATGTTGGGATTAATGGTTTTTTACATTCCGAGTTAGGGTTAATTTTAGGATTTGGAGTTGGTTTAGGTGTGGGTTTAGAGTTAAGTTTTTGTAATGAATCAGAATAGGGTTAGGGTTAGTGTTAGTGTTAGGTTTAGGGTGATTTTTTTGTTATCGTTCGGTTTATGTCTGCAGGTTTTAGGGTTTGGGTCAATTTTTGGTTTAGGTTATGGGTTATGGTTGTGTTTTGGTTTAGGGTTTATTTTGGGGTTATGGAAGGTTTTGGGCTAGGGTTCTGTGAGGTTTATGGTTGTGGTTAGGTTTAGGGTAAGTTTAGGCTTAGGCCTTGGGTTAGCATCAGTGTTATGATTACGTTTAGAGCTAGATTAATGGTTAAGGTGAAGTTTAGTGTTAGGTCTGGTGTTAGGGTCAGGTTTATGCTCTCAGTTCTGGAGAGTTGAGGTGTTACGGCTGGAAAACAAAAAGTAAACTCAAAATTGTAGAAATCACCTTGGATGGGAAGAATGGGAAGAGCTGGGTAGGTGAGCCAGCTCATTAATTAACTGATTCCCTCGTTTGCTTCAGGGGAGCTGGGCCTGCTATTTGGAACGTGTATACAAAAATAAATGGCCCTTTGGAACAAACGCCCTCCGTGGCTGGAGCTGGGCGTGCGCTGGTGCCACACAGGAAACCGAAACCTGGGCAGGGGACAACCTTTGCAGGGTGACCTCCCACCCAGCACCTCTCCACGGCTTCCAACAGCCTCTTCCAGCCCTGGGGGTAGCACTCGAGTCAGAGCTCCCAATTTTGGGTGAAGGTATGGGGTGGACATGCACCCGCGCTGGCCAGGGCTTCTTCCTCACTGCAGGGCTGCTTTTCAACCAGCCTCTGCAGCTCTTCGGGATTTTCTCACACAGCTTACAGCATTTTTGGGTAACGTGGGGCTGGGGCTGATGGAGTTCAGCATCTCATCAGCAAGTGCTAAACGGCAGCAGAACATCCTGGGCCGGGGACTGAGGAGGGCTCGGGCTCCAGCAGGAAGAGCAGGCGCTCTGCAGCCTCTTGCCGGGCCGCCCCTTCCCCTCAGCAAATATTTATGCTTTAAGCTTTCTCGCTTAAAGGCCTAATTGGAGTCTAGGTGAGCTGGCACACTAGAAGAGAGCCTAATAGAGACATTGCAGTGCTATTAGCACAGATGGTTGTCATATGTATGCAAATGAGGAGCAAATTGAATTTGGTGTCCCCTCTCACCAGCTGTCCTATCAGCACTGGCTCCTGCAGCAGCAAAAGGCACTGCCACTGCTCTGCTAATCTGTCATCGCAGATTAATTACAACTAACACATTAATCTTCATTTGTTTCCCCATACAAAGGAAGTATCCTGTTCTTTCAAGTACACTCTGATGGGATGGGGTGCTCCAACCTGGGAAAAGAAAAAAGAAAGGGAAGGAGGGCCAGCCAGCTTCATTAGTGCCAGCCCCGGGGGCTGGGGCTGCTGGAGCCTTAGTGGGGCTTTCGTGCTCCTTCTGGCAAACCAGACCCCACTGGGGGCACTGGGAGCCTCAGCCACCTGCCGGGAGCTCCTGGGACACACACTTTGCTCTGTGATCCTTCCTGGGACACGTTTCTCTGCTTGGCTTTGTGCTGAAGTGACGGTGTCACTCCTTCCCCAAGCTGGCAGCTTCCAAGGGAGCGGTTGGTGCGAGCACAGCCGTTTGCTGCTTCCCAGTAAAGCGGCTGTAATGGGTGTGCTGGGCCAGGGAGGCCCTTCAGGAGGCTGCCACCCGTCAGGCAGTGGCACTTTTACTGCTGCCTTGGGTGGGAAGAGAACTGGTTACTTCAGTCTCACCACTAATTTTGACATCTTGATGAAAAGCAAAATACACCTTTCTGGGTTTGGTGGGGGGTTTTTTTTTGTTTTTTGGGGTTTTTTTGGTTTTGTGGGTTTTTTGTTTTGTTTTGGTTTTTTTTTTTGGTTTTTTTTGTTGGGTTAGTTTTTTTTTTTCCCCAAGTGAAAATATTGCAGCTGAAACATTTTACAGACTTCTGGAGTTAGCACCCACTATGTTTTTGGGTAGAAGTCTAGTCTCTAACTTCTTTTCTCCCAGTTTCCTGCTGTTTATTGGAGTAACCCATAGTTCTCCTCAGTTCTCCATTAGCTTAGTGTTTGGGCTGCTGTGTGCTCCACGTGTGGTCTCTAATGCTGTGATCTGAAGTGTACTGATGACAAATGTTAATGATGTCTATTTAATCAGTCTGCTGAAGCTCAAATCCCTTGTATCCCATGGGCTGGAGAGATGCTAAAGGAGCCAAGGTGAACAACTTCCAGCCAGCTCGAGACAGCAGGAGCTCTCTTACAGGCAGCAGCAAGAGACAAACAAGCACTTTCAGCCATCCTGGAGGTGTTTTCACGTGTCCTTTTGATCCTAAAACCTATTCCCCTTGCTGGGCTGCTCTATCCAGGATTCACCATCCCCTCTGAGTGCATCTGCCAATAACCCACACTGGGTGGATTACTGAAATGAAATTAAACGAAAGCCTTGTGAAGGCATCGCCTCATTTCTTAGCCTGATCCTGTATGAGCAGAGAGCCCTGGTTATTACTGTGCCCCAGCTCTGCTCCAAGAGCCACCCAAGAGTCCCCACCCCCTTCTTTTTGGGCCGTGGAGCTGCTGCTGTTCAGGGAGGAGGAAAGACTTGGCACCTTCCCACCTCACGGCAACACTCGCTTTATTCTCTGCCTTCCCGCTGGCATTTCTGCGAGGTTTGGCAGGGGTGACGCTAACACCAGGACAGTTCTGCTGCGGGGATTGTCTGTCGAGGTGCTAAACCCAACTGCAGAGCAGGAAACCCCAGGAAGGTGGAGTTGCATTTGTGGGAGTGGGTCAGGGACTTGTGAGTGATAATTGAAGTGTGATCCCTCCTGACCAGGCACAACCAACAGCAGGGATTCAAAGACACGGCACAGTCACCCTCTCTGTGTTACCTTCAGAAGGAAGCAAACCCACTTCTGTGAGAAGGGTTAGCAAGGACAGAAACAGCTGCAGAATTTGGCAGCAACATAAAATGTTTTGCAGAAATGAACGGAAGCAAACAATACATTTTTATTGTTCTAAAATTTAATGTTTTGTACTGTTCCAGTGATTTTTAAGTTGTGGGAAATTGCGTTTCCTACTGTTCTGGTTGGCATGCCTTGCTCCCAGGGAGCTGGTCTAGATGGCAGTGGAAGGGAGAAGGTGCTGTGTGGGGTGTGCTACTGGTAGCTGGAGAGATCAAACCCAATCCCTCGGTGCTTTAATAACTCCTCGCGAGAAAGTTGAAGAAAAATGTTGATAACCAAGAAATGGAAATTCTAAGACCTAAACACCTTTTTGCTGGAAATTTTCCATGATACCTAAAATACAAAGTTTGTTCTGGACACTGATAATGTATTTGTTTGGCCAAAGCACAGCCATGTCTCATGCCAGACTGATTTCCTGCCACGTGCTGCCTGGGATGAGCAGCGCCATGTCCCAGTGCCGTGGTGACCTGAGGCCACAGCTGGCCCTGTCCTGGTGGTGAACCCCAGGAGCCCTGTGCCACACTGCTGAGCTGGGCAGAACCAGGGGCCCCCTGGCATGTCTGGCCAGCTGGGGGGTTTGGGGACAGGGATATTCCCAGTCCTTATCAAGCCATGCAGATCATTGCATTTCTGAATGCTTCTAGAGTGGGTTAATGATGTGTTCAGTGTTGAATTGGGCAGAAACGCTGGATTTGGGGTTCATTTCTGGTCAGGGTAGAAAAAATATGTATTTTAACCTTGTATAAAGGGCTTGTATCAATACCAGCAGCCCATTTCCATCCCAATCTCCCGCTGCACGTCAGTGGTGCTGTGCCATGAAGGAGCTGCTCGATGTGGGGTGTGTGCAGTGGGAATCAGACCCACCAAAATGTGAATGCCCACATCATTTTGGGGTCACCAGGAGTAGTCTCTGGGGTGATGTGGCCCGGCATGTATTGGAAAAAGATCAGGAAAGGCACAGCAGAGTTCAGCAGAGCACACTTCAGTGTCTTCAGAGGCACCCTGTGCATACAGCTGCAGCAGTTTTTTGGAGCTGAAGTTTGTGGTGCTCTGCTATTAAACTCAACTGACATTTGCATTTCTTTAGAGATGGGGTTTAACTCTGAATTTATGCTGCCCTTCAGAGAAGGTGTCACGTTCTCAGAGGGATCAGAGGGTCAGTGCAAAGACAACTGGAGAGCTGTGCTTCAGGACCTCTGCAACAAGGAGCCATGCCCTGTGTCTTTGATCAGGACAGATCAGTGAGACAAGAAACCTCAGACCTGTCTGGCAGCTTTAAACCCCTGCTCCTGACGTGCCCGCCTGCCACCTGACAGCTCCAGCCCTACCTGTGCCCATCTCAGACTGGTGATTCAGCTTCTTGCAGATGACTGATAATGGGATTATCCTCCTGCACCCACAGCAGGGCAACTGGAACCACATCCTTAACCAAAGAAATGTTTGTCACTGGTTGGCATGTTTGCTTCTGTCAGGCTGAGCTCTTTATCTGTGCAGAGCCCTCCAGCTGAGAGTGCTGCTCCGTCGTCGTCGTGTGGACCCCATGCAAGCAGACACCAAAGGGGCAGCAGAGATAACCTTGAACAGCCAAAAATGGATGTTTCCAGCAAATTCCTTGCACAATAAGCTGCACTTCAGGCTGATGTGACTGCTGCAAGTAGTCACATTATGCCTGCTCCCTGAGAAGTGCTTCCCTCCAGTACACAGAGTGTTTTCTCTGCTTACAGTGTGGAAACTCAGATATTCCTTCTGTCTAACAGGGTTTGGAGCTGTCTGAAGCTGGGAGTGTTTCTGTTAACTGCAGTCTTCATATCCAGCCCTTAATTCATGCTGGGCTGGCAGGATGCGTGGGGGGAGCGCCTGGGATGAGGGCAGCATTTGGGGTGTCCCTGAAATTTGTATACTTTGGCTGCAGCTTGCTTGTGGGCAGACAGGCTTTTGGGGCGTGAGGCTTAAAAGGGTCTTTGAGCAGTTGTGCTCAATACTCTGTGAGCTGTGTAAGGGTTATGTTAAAGTGTCCCTTTTTTTGTCAAATATGTGTCTAGACAGCAAATTCTTAGTCGTGGCCGAAATGTTTCCCTCCTGGCCTCATAAAAACATACCATCACCTTTAAAACATCACGCTCCTGGAGAAAAAAAAATTCTGCTCTGGAGTTACAAGAAGCACTTGAGCATCCCTGCAAGTGGAAAAACAGAGGAAAAAACAGTGTCTGGTTTTCCAGGGAGGTTTTGGGCGGCACCTTGGGCATCATCAGATTTACCAGAGGCACATCCTGGTTGTTCTTTACAATTGCTCGTATTTTATGTCCGTGTATTCCTCCCTTTCCAGAGAAGAGGGCAGGTACCACGTACTGTCCATCAATCCAGAGCTCCAGCAAAACCAGACTTCTCCCCTTTGGAAGGGAGAAACTCTCCCTTGCTCCCTGCTGCAGGGGCCTCATCGCAGCAGGAAGAGCTGGTTCACCCTCATCACCTCCCGCTCCGGTTTGCATAGGCAAAGAAACGCAAAGCACATCCCAGCAAGGCTGAAAGGCTTTGGTGGCACCCCTGGCACAGGCTTCCCAGGTGACGAGGTTATTGCAGCATCGGCAGCTCCCTGCCTTTTGCCCCCGAGGACCGGCGTGGCTTTGTTTGCATTCCAGCCGCGATGCCGGGGGCGGTTTGCGGTGCTCGGAATTTATTTGGATGCAAGCACACACAAAATGCAGGTTGCCGTGACCGCTGCCCCAGCCCTGCTGTCCGGATAAACAAAACTCTTCTTTCGGATCCAGCTCCACCTGTGCCCACCGCGTGCGTTGGTAAATGAATGGTGCGGGGAGGGGGGAGACAGCTGGAAATTCAAGGCTTTTCAGCGACCCCCAGTAGTGTCTGGATGCTGCCCAAATCTCTGCTAATTGGCCCCGGGAGACCCCCATTTGCTGCACCCTCATCAGTTTTCTGAGCCTGAGGCGGGGGGGAAAAAGACCCCAGGATGGAGAGCGTGGGGGTAGCGCTATGGATGCTGAAAAAGCTTCAGCAAGGAATTTCTGCAGCTCTCAGCAGTATTTTGTGAGAGCTCTGTTTTTCCCATGCAAATCATTCAAAACAATGTTACAGTTCTGTAAACTTCTGCACCTGCAAGGTCGTTGTCCACCATTGTTATGGCTACAACTAGAAAACATTTAGAGATGGGTGTCTTAGAACTTGGCCAATCACCCTGAGGGGTGGATGGCCGAAAGAACCAATTACCTTATGCCATATAACACACTTTTTGCGAACTAACATATAAAAACCCTCCGAGAAGCTAATAAATTGCTTCGGCCTCCTTTTACCCTGAGCTCGGATTCTGTGCCGTGTCTCCGTTCCGCGGCGAGAGCAGCGACATCGCGCTTTGTGTTCACATTTCAATATCGCAGCTTTGGGTATCAGTGAGCGCCTCCCGAGCCTCCGGAGCCCACCTGATGCTGACACCTCCCAGTTTGCCCCAGCACGGATAAAAGGATGGGATTTGCCCCCAGGGCTGTGTTTTGGCCAGTGTTTTCCAGGCAGAACTGGAAATGGGGAGCGGGTGGGAGGCATTGTAGCTGGCTCGGGGTGTTTTTGATGGCGAGTAATAAAGAATTGGAAAGAGTGAGATTTGGGGCTCATGTGCTGTTACATGACAATGACCTGCCAGCCCTGAGGTGGGCAAGAGGGCCTGGAAGTCTGGGTTTATTTTCTATCAGTTTGTAGCTTATCAAAACTTCACCAGCAGGAGCAACTCCCCTTATAGCAAATGTTGGAGACAGGGCCTGTGCAAACTGCTGCCTTTTTATTTCATGGGACCACCCTCTTCCCAAGATAAGATTCATTCTGAGTTTATCTTAATTTTTTTCCTCACAAGAAAACGTTATATATATATATATATATATATATATATATATTTAAGGGTTTGGGATTTTTAGCTTTTTATTTGTTGTTGGTTTGGTTTGTTTGTCTGTTTGTTTTGGGAGGGGTCAGGAAAACATTTTGTTTGTCTCAGCTTGCTGTATTTGATTGGTTTTGTTTCCTCCTTTTTAATTATTAAACATGAGTACCTTTCAAAACAGAGCTTGGTTGCCAAATGAAATGTCAGAAAGTTTTCCTTGAAAATACCGAGGAAAATGTGCTTTGGTATTTTCCGTTTTGGTTTATTTCCATTTTGGTTTATTTCCATTTTGGTTTCCATTGGTTTATTCCAGAGGAATATACCAATATTTCCATTTGGCATGTGCCATTTTGCTTCCTGATTTTGTTGCCAAATTACCCAATTAATTGAATGTGAGTTTGCTATTAGTTTCAGTCAATTGTAATTCAATTTTTCTTTTTTTAAAAGAAATGCTTTCCCTTGAAAACAGAGGAAGAGGGGGGTGGAAATGGTGCTTGTGGCAGAGCAGGATTTTGGGTGTTGTCTTCTGACAGCACAGAACAGTTTATGGAAGGTGGAAACTAGAGTTGTAAATATGAAAAAACCCTCTCATCTCTAACCAGGCAACAGTTTCTCCCAGGCAAATCATAGAGATCTTACCAAGACCCCAGGAAGTAGCTGGAAATGTTCCCAAACCATAAATACACTTGACATCTGCCATTGAACAGTCTGTTGTGTGAAACGGAGCCAAATTCGATGAATTGTGTATCTATTTTCTACTTTGCAGTGCTCTGTGTTCACTTGCTATGTTCTTCCAATTTTTTAATACTTTTTTCTTTTGTATCTTTGCTCCAACTGGTGCTGCAGTGATCTGGTGTCCAAGGAAAGGTGCTGCTGCCACAGCTGTGCTGAGGAGTTTTGTCAGGGCTGCTGGATGCTGCCAAACTTTGTGGTTTCTGCTGCCTCCCAGAGTGGCAAACAACTTCTCCAAAGTCTTGTGGCACCTTCTGTGCCCTGGATGGGAAGTTGGGGATGAGGCTCCTTCCTTCTCCATGCAGATGTGAAAGGATGTCACAGAACCTCCTCTCAGACTTCAAACTTGAGGTTTAATGTCTTTTCAAGTGTCTGTTGTCTTCTGGTTTGTTCTCTGTGTGCTCAGCACCTGGCACGTAGAAAATGTGCTTCGAAGGGCAAATAAATCACTCTGATCATCGTGAGAGTCACCATAAATCACACAGGCCATGAGAATTGCTCCCAAAGACCCTCTGGGAGATGGGTGTCAGGTTTTGTTCTGGCCAGACCCTCAGTTCCTGGCAGATCCCCTCCAGGTTTTGGTGCTTTACGCCAAGAGCTGATCCCTCTCCCGTGGGTCAGGGTGGGCTGGAGGCAGAAGCTCCATCAGCCTTGGCCTTGCTGCCCCAGCAGCTCCCAGGAAAGAGCCACCAGGTCCCCAGCAGGTCCCCAGCAGGTGTGGTGTGGGTGGTGGAGAGGTGACATGTGAAAACAGCCAGCTTGGGTTTTTCTGCTTTTAGTGAGGGCAGAAAGTAAATAAATGGACTAAATAACAGAGCAGAGTTGCCTATCCAAGTGACTGAGAACTGTGAACCAGAGGGGAAAAAAAGATTTAAAACTCACGCTATTTTTGAGAAACTGATAACACAAGATTTCCATTTGGCTCTTGTCTTTTGAGCCTGTTCTGCTTGGGATTTTTTGTTCAACCCGACTAGAAACCTGTTATGTTGTTTAAATGAAAGATGATCCTGATACCTGGCTGAGGAAGCCATTGCAAAACAAACCTGCCAGCTTGCACAAGAGAGCTGCAACACTGGCAAAGAGCAGCTAAAGTTTAAAAACCTTTCTCATCCAACGACCCAAAGCTGTTATTAAGCACCCACAGGTAAGAGGGAAAGCAGTCCACAGCTCTCCCTTCTGAAGTGACTCATGAATGGGAATGCTATTACCATTAAAATTTTCATTTCAGCAGTTCCTTCTTCGTGCACAGGAGCCTCATTAAACCGTGGTCAGCTGCTTGTCCTGTTGGACTTGTTTGCTGCAGGCCTCTGCCTCGCTGGGACAGCTTTGGGAAGCGTTTGCCAGGTGATTGCTTTGCAGCATCAGCATCGAGGTGTTCGCTCTGGGCAGGGTTTGATCTCTGTGGTGGGTGGATGTGAGAAAGAGGAGCGACAGGGAAGTGGCTTGTCTTGTGGCAGCAGAATCGAGTCTGGATAAAAGGCAGCGGAGGATAAACGAAAACACTTGACTCCCCTGCTCCGTGTTTCCTAGGAGCATTTCCTTTTAATTGAGTGGGCCATTGTTTGCCGAGCGTAACCTCTTGCTTCCCTCCGTAAGCGTGCTACCCACTTTAGTTAAGAGGGATGAAAATGGGATATTCCATCCTGCAGAGGGGCAGGAAGGGGTGCAGCTGAGGCTGCTCTCTCCCCACGCAGCTCTGCACAGCTTGACAACAATCAGCTGCACCATTCACGCTCTCACTGTGCAGCGTGATACGGGGTGGGCAGCAGTTGCACTGGCTTAAAACAGCCCCAGGATGGCCCTTCTGGAATCATGCAGTGGTTGAGTTGGAAAGGTCCCTAAAGACCATCTTGTTCCAGCCTCCTGCCATGGGCTGGGACACCTTCCACTAGACCAGGTCGCTCAGTTTCTAGGAGGCCGATTCCTCTGGGCTGCAGGAGCTTGGCTCAGGTCAGACCCTGGCCCTCGGATGCAGAATGAGCTGATACCCTTTGGCCGCACTCTCTGGGCTGCAGAGCATCAGCCTGTGGCTGTGGGGCTGCGAGTGGGGAGCTTCAGTAGCTGCCTGCCAGAGATGGTTGGGTGGTAAGCTGAAAAGCAAAAGGCAATAGAAGCTTTAATGCCTTGTTAAGGAGGATGCTGCCCACCCTGTGCTGGGACTGATGCCTGAGGATTTGTGTCTTTTTTGTTTAATGTATTCTCTGTACTCTTTGCACATATATTTGGAGCTCTGTAGCCTGTTATTGCACTCCTAGCTGTTTTTCCCAGTGCTTTTCCTTGCCCTGATAGGCAGAAAGACAAAACATATTCCAAAGCCCCTACCCTATATTGGTTCTCCCTGGGAACCAAGGCCAAAAAACAGTTCTTCGAGACACATTTTCATCAACAAAGTACAGACCCATCTGAGGGGGGAAAGATTTAGAAGGGGCTTAAACTGGGGGGGAATTGCATCAGCACTTGTGCTCCTAATTGGTGCTTTTTGTCAATTATTCTAATTTATTAAACTTATAAAACTATGTGCGCCCCCATGGGGGGTGGGCTTTTGTGGACATACCTCTCTCTGGAGGCCTCCAGTAAAGACCAGCCTTTATATTACCTCCTGTACTATCTCCAGAGTGTGTGTTGTTTCATTTTTAGGTTTGTGAGGGCACCAGAGGAGGACCCCCTGAGCAGTGCACCTGCACCAAGTGGAGCCAGAGGGGTGTGGAACAGCCCCCACGTGTGAGCCCTTCAGTCCTGGCTGCAGGGCTGTGCCCCAAACAGTTAAACTGCCCGTGTCACCGAGGTTTCTGCTCGCCCTGGCTTCTGGGAGGATTGATGTGTTTGGCACATGCACACCTCCCTCCAGATAGTGCACAAAAACAGTGAGCTGCTTTGTGTGCCTGTACGTGCGCGCCGTGGGTTAAAGTCACCTTTGTGCTGAGGGTGAACATATGGTTTATGTATTTCAGAGAAGGGAGCAGGAGATTGAAGCTTGATGTGTGCTGCACAGGGGTGAAACCGTTTCAGAGCTCGGTGTCTGGGCTGTTGGTCCTCCAGAGCTTGCAAGAAATGGGGAGATGCATCAAACTGGGTATTGTCATGTGTCGTCTGTGCTGTTCACGTTTTTTCTTCCTGGCATCCCAGAATTGGGCAGAATTGCAGGCAGAATCTGGCAGGGAAGGGATCAAACCCCTCGTTCGGGGTCTCCTTTGAGTCATGCTCATGTTAAACCCTAAAAACACAAACACAAGCACAGTGATGGGTGCTGAGCAAGTGGCTTCCCACCCCTTCCAGCGGGATCCCCTTCCCCTTCACAGAAGCTGAGGGGACAGGAGTCCTGCAGGGGAAGGCATGGGGTGAGAAGATAGCTGGGGTTTGGGTTTTGGCTCAGTTCCTACTGTTCTAAGGACCAGGTCCAGAAACTGAAGATTCCTATTGTGTTCAATGGACTTTACACCTGATTTTGATTTGACTTCAAACCAATTCTCAGGACAGGAGCGAATACGGACTTCATATAACATGCAGGATATTTTCATTAATACTGATGGGTAACAAGCCCAATCCACTGATTTGGGTCTTTCGAAATCACATCTAGATATTTAAAAACACCCAGACCTGGAAAGGAGCTTTTTTGCTTCCTGTGTTGCTGAAATCATGGAGGAGATGCAGGTGGAAAAATCTGGCAGTCTACAGGAACAACAATTTTGCTGTCCCAGACTCTCTGAGGATTGCAGTAGATCTTCAAGGCACTACCAGACACGGCTTTTGCCTTTGTGTTTTTCATTAGTTCTCTGATGGCCTTTCAAAGGGAAGAAACACTCTGAATACGGGCTGTACAAATACGCTCTTTTCCATCTGGAGAGAGGAAGTGATATTTTTTAATGCCTGTGATTAGTCTGCAGTAATTTGTTTGTTTGCCGGTTTGCTTTCTTTTTTTTTTTTTATTTTTCCCCTCCCCAAAATGAAAACCCAGAAAATTTTTGTTTTGCTGCAGCCTGAAATGCAACCTTTTGTTTTCACGCCTTGGTAATTGAAGGTTTACGTTATTGCCACTACAGCCTTTTTCCCCAACATTAAATCAGTAATTAATGCTCTGCTGCCTGAATGAGGGAGGGTTTGAGCTCTGGGCTGTAGGAGAGCTTCTCCATCAACATATGAGAGAGACCTTTTGGTCCCTTCCTGCTGTGACATCTCTTGCACGAGCTATTTCAGAATCCACTCAGCTAGAAAGTGAGCATACGGCAGGTTCTCCCGCCCCATGCTCAGGGTGGGCTTTTGGGAACGAGAATTGCTCAGTTCCTGCCCTTGCTCCAGTGAGCCTGGCATTGAAATGCTGACAATGAAAGCAGCTTTATTAATATTGCCAGCTCAAAGTGTTCAGAAATCATGTGTCAATCTTGTAAATGGTGAGGTAGTGGGAAATGCAGCTGAATCTTTGGCTAGTTGTTATTTCCCTTTTGGTTTGTAGCTTTTGAGGGACAAGTTTACAAACTTATGACCATGACCAAGGCTAGGAAAAGCTGTGTGCATAAACCCTTCCCCTCCCTTCACAGTAATCCCCTTGGAGGGAGTTTTTCCTCCTTGTTTTATTTTATCAGCACCTTTGTACCCCTCAGCAGAGGAAACTTCACCTTTTAGTGGAGGCACTTCAAACTCCAGGGTGAAAGAACCATCTCCTCCCCAAAGTCTTGCCTCCAAAGGGGTTATTCACACCTCCCTTTTACACTGGTGCTGACTTCAGCTCACCAATTTTGAAAGAAATAACCTTGAGATGTCTCTTAGCACTGTTCCAGACTGAGACGATTGCTCCTCTTTAGTTTGCAGCAGAGCCTGACCAGATTTGCTCCCAGCGACCTCGTTTGAGCATCGTCAGGTTATTTTTCCTGCTTTCTCTCTGTATATCAATATTGAATCAACAACCTGCCATTCAACAAACAGGTCCCTGTTGATCTAGAATTTAAATTTCAACCTTAACACATTGCTTGGAAAGATTCAGTGAGACTTCTCAATTAAAAAAAAAAAAAATCTTCAGTGTCCTCTGCCTTTAGCTGACCTGACTCTCTCCTGAAGTCTCCCAGGGGTGCTCTGGTCATGTACTGGAGGTTGCAGACATGGGAGAGGGGTTCCTTCAGGTGCTTCTCTCCCACATGCCCTGATCCACATGCCAGAGGGTGTCCCCAGGAGCTTTGTGCAGGGTGTGTGGGCTCATCACTGCACAGGGGACTGAGGAGATGATGTGGGGAAAACGCCGCTTTCCTCACTCCCCAGTTCTGCCATTCACGTCAGAGAAATGGGGTCTCACAGGCAGTTAAGTGAGCGTTTTAAAAATTTATCAACAAAATAACCAGCCTTTCCAAAAGCAGCAGGGCATCTCCATTCATTTAGGAAGAATGTGTGAAATGCAAGGAGCCTTTGCAACTTGTGGTGCCAAAATAATGGGGTGACCTGGGTTAGAAGAGTGAGGTGGTTAATAGTAATCTTGCTTTTAAATTCACCACGTTTGAAGAAGTCCTTCAAGAATTCCTACAGATGCCCTAGTGACTGATTTCAAGCTACCTTCAGTACAAAACAGAACATATCTGACATGGTCCCAAGAGGGACTGACACCATTTGTTCTTATTTTGAGCTCCTATGCATGATAGGGTCATGTTCCAGAAACGACACCGCTCTAAGAGGCATGACTGCAATTTCAGAAAATAATTCCCTTTTCCTAAACTGAATGTTTCAGCCTTTCCAGGCTCAAAAGATGTGAAGAAAATGAAACAGTCTTTAAGCAGCAGCCACACGCTCACCTATGGCTTCCTACATCCCCAGCTGCAACCTTCACAATGTTTTACTGTTATTCCTCACATGGATATTTTAAAGATTGGTCATGCCCATTAATACCTTTGTTCCAGCCCATGTCTTGCTGAATGGTGTGATATGATACAAACCATGATTCATAAGGGTTTCTTGGAAGTGGCTCAAGAGAGATTTGGTGTTTTCAAACAGCTTTTTGAAATGTTAATGGCTGTTTAAGAGCAGCAGCGAGCAGTTTCGGCTGGGGATGATTCAGTTGAGGAGGTTCTTGAAGCAAGTTTGTAGGAGTCAGAGGGACTCAGAGAAAATAGGAAAACTGGTGTTTTGCTTAAAAAGTTCAGAGTGGGAATTGCAGCTTCTTTAGAAGGAAAAATATTCCAGTACATTAAAAAACACTTTAAAAATCAAAGAGACTTTCCTGAGATCAGAAACTTTTCAAAGTTACACATCATACATAAGCGGGATGGCAGCAGTGGCTGGAGGTGCTCCAGCTTTATCCCTTCCATAGAGGAAAGGATTCCATGGTGGTTGTGCTGCCTTTGGGAGCCCCATCACAGGCTCTGATAGAAAAGAGGGTTTGTATCTGTATTTTGTTACCCTGCTTGATCCAGCTGCTTGTGCTGGTGCTGGGTCGCAGGGGAGTCCAGATTCCAGGTCAGGCACCAGCTGGAAAGGCTGAGTTCCTGCTGCTGAGGAGGACTTGGATTCTCACTCGAGACCTCGGGCAAGTCACTTCATCTGTGCAATGGAGATAATGATGTTTCTTGTCAGAGAATCGCACGGTTAGGCACACTAAGATCATAAAACTGAGTAAAGGGATCTATAATCCCAGACCCATATAGAATACTGACATATATGGAATAATAGATCTATAGGAATAACATTCCTGACCTGGTTAGCTTCGTGTATTTTCAAGTGCTTTGCCTTAACCAGCAGCTTAACTCAAGCTAGCTCACATAACACATCTCCATGTCCTAATCCAGAGAAAGTGTTCTGAACAGGAAATCCAGATTCCTGAATTTCAGCCTGGAAAGGATCATCCAATTTAGGAAAACCAACAGGGATTGGCCGTGTAGTTGTCAATGACCTCTCAAATGGTGATGTGGCACTGGCTTTCCCTCCTTCACCACCACTAAAGTGTAGCTGGGAAGAAAGGCACTTAAACCATTTCTCTCGTGATTAAAGTTGCAGCTTATTAAGGTTGGACTTGCAGCTCTAGTCCTGAGAACAAGCTGGCGATTAAGAGGAGACTCTGGCGTGTCAGAGTGATGCCATCTTGATTTTTGCCTTTTTTTTCTTTGGCATATTCTCTGTATTCTTTACACATACATTTGTAGCTCAGTGGTCTATTATTGTAACTCAGCTTCCGTATTTTCCAAGGCAGAAAGACAAAACACATTCCAGGACCCCTGTGCTATCTTGGTTCGCCTTAGAAACCAAGGTTGAGAGCAGCTCCTCGAGACATATTTTTATAAACAGGGCCTAGTCCTCATCTGAGGGAGGATTTAGAAAGTGCTAGAGATGGGGGGGATTACTTCATCAGGCATGCTTCTAATTGGGGATTCTTGTCAGATATGCTAATTTGCAGCAGCTATAAAAATTGCACACGCGTTACGCGGGGTGTGCGTCCTCGGCGCTTTCCACCTGACGAATTGTGCACCTAAGGATCCTTATATAAAAACACCCCTTTTCAACACCCTCACTGTGTCTGGCTCGTACTTCTAGGACCAGAGAAAAAGGCATCAGGAGCAGGAGGGCTGTGTGGAGGAGGGTCCTTGCTCCTGAAGGAGCTGCGCAGCCCTCAGCACTCCCTGTGTGGAGGCCGCTTTGCCGTGGTTGTGCGCGCCTGGCACGCGGTTTATTGCCGATGGAACAAGCCTTCCCAGAAGGAAGTAAAATCACAGAATCACACAGAATCACCAGGTTGGAAG
This sequence comes from Dicrurus megarhynchus, assembly GCA_013399195.1. Taxonomy (NCBI): domain Eukaryota; kingdom Metazoa; phylum Chordata; class Aves; order Passeriformes; family Dicruridae; genus Dicrurus; species Dicrurus megarhynchus. Next base: position 1,518,369 of record VXAD01003666.1, on the reverse strand, counting down.
AGACCTTCAAGATTATCAAGTCCAACCCATGCCCCAACACCTCAACCAAACCATGGCACCAAGTGCCACATCCAATCTCTTTTTAAACACGTCCAGGGATGGTGGTTCCACCACCTCCCCTGGGTAGAACATTCCAAAAGTTTTATCACTCTGCAGCAATAACGTTGTGAGTGGCCAAGACCCGGCTGTGAAGTGTTCCAAGGCCACCGCTGCGTAAATAATGCGTTGCAAAGGCTTGATTTAAAGCCCGGAGAGTCGTAGATGTTCCTCAAGGCCAGAAAGCAGAGAGGCAAGGTTGGGGCACGGTTTGTTTCACAGAACCGGGAAGTCTGGGCTGTATTTACCCAGCTGGAAGCAAGCTTCACATCTATTTATGCCTAGGTTTTGCCTCAGGTGCATACTCTCCCATTAGGTTTAAGTGGCTGGAAAAGGCCAAACACGTCTGAGGTCACTTTTGGCTAATTAATATGGCAACAAGTGCTGATTAATTAGTTTGGGCCTGAAATTAGCTGAGATCATTTTTTTGCAGTGGCATAGGCCGTAGATTTATGAGCGCTTCTTCTCCAAGACAAACAAAACCCTGAAAATGTTGGTTTTGGGGTGCATTCGCCCTGAAAATTACTACCTGGATTTCTCAGAACTTCAACAGTAACTATTTTATTTCCTTTAAATGCATGTTTTCATTTCTCTTCACCTGATGGAAAATCTTACCACACACAGCGCCCGGTGACAATCACTTGCCTTATCATGATGCCCTCTGCTTGATGTGTACCTGTATGTCAGAGCAAGTCAAAAAACCTTTGGGATTGAGGTCCAGATTTTCAGATCAGCTGGACATCTCTGCAGGCAAAAGGTGTTGGGGTCCCAATGAAAAACGTGGTCATCAACATGCTTAATACCCAGACTTGCTGACTTTAACAACTTGGTCAGTGAACTACCAATTTTGGTGATGATTTACTGCGGTACTGATGTGGGCTGTGGTGTGTCTGACTTGTGGCTATCCAGAACTGGACCTCAAAAATGATGGGGAAAATTCCTCTTACACCTCCACGGAGAAACTCTGCTCTTTGCAGTGTATATGCCATGGGTGTGGATGGCAAGCACGTTGTCAGACTGATAATTATGAAGTTGATGTGGGCATGGATAGTGATGCCTAAGAGATATTGGGCTCTTTTTCACAGATTGCCATAGCAGAAGGGCCCACCCCCGTGTCTGGCTCAGGGATCCCCTGTGCAAGAGATTTAAATTGAGTTTGGCTTCCATTGTCCATCTGACTGCAACCGCTTTGGAAATACAAACTTGTACCTGGCAGTGGCTGCCTGTGCCCCACTGAGGGCTCAGCTCTGCTGCTGCTGCTGCCACAGCAGGCCAAGAAGCAGGATTTCCTTTGCATGGGACTCTTTAACTTTGCTTCCAGTCCAAATCAGGATGAAACCATGAGTGTTGGCATTTCTCGTGTGCTGGATGTTGTCACCACGCACGAGGAAGAAAATGTCTGCTATTAAAAGAAAAATTCATGGAACAGCTACAAATGGCTGCCAGTTCTCAGATCCAGAACTAACCCTGGGACAACAGGAGTCCCCAGAGTGAAAGATCACTCAGGTGTGAACCCAGCAAACCACACCAAACCCAAGGTGCTTTAAATATTTAGGTGTAGCTGTTATGTCATTTTTGCCATTGCCTAGGGAGTTCTTTATAACTCTGCTCCATCCATCCATCCATCCATCCATCCATCCATCCATCCATCCATCCCAGGTAACTCTATCCCTCTCGGGGGGAGTGATTATCAAATTTTAAGAGAAGGACCCAATCATATTTCCTCTGAAGCACATTTTTGCCACTAAAGCCTCTTCAGCTGCAAGTTTTTCTCCTCCTCCTCTTCTTTACCTTTAAGCTGGTAGGTCTGACTGTTGCCCAGAGCCAGGAACCATTAGAACCAGTCTGGCAGGAGGCTCCTCTTCCTTGATAGGACTCTTCTCACATGAAAATTCATGTGAATTTGCAGGGCCTTCATTAAGTGAGTCTCATGATTAGGTGTGAGAAGGTGTGTGTTGCAGAGGGTCTGTTTACCCCAGAGGTGGCAGAAGCCAGAGTCCTGTCGCTGTCACGCAGAAACAATCCTACAGGAGATCACGCAGATGGCACCTTCACAGAAGACTCTGCAACCCAAAGTCCTTCGGGGTTTTTTTTTATTTTTTGCCAAAGATTAAGTCAGTAATGTTGATGCACCCCTTCATTCCACCTAATTTCATTTCTGACTGCAGATCCCTGGCCTCATGTGGTCCCATCAGAGCAGCCTTCCCAGGGCAGCAGTTTGGTGCCACGGGCCCACGCTGTGCAGGCAGTCATGGGTGAGTGTGTCACTGCCTTTACAGCCTGTTCTTGTCCTTTCTGTCATGTGCTGCCACATGGCTGCCCTGTGGCATACCCCAGAAAGAGCGAGTGACACGGATCTTCAGACTCCAGATCATTTGTCTGAAGTGTTTTGTTGGGAGGTAACACAGGCCAGAGTCTTCTGCTTGGATTTCCCTTGCTGCATGACTGCTCCAATCTCCAGGCTGTGCTTTATAATCCTGTTATCCCAGAGCTGCTTCACAACATCTTGTCCCACAAGTCTCCTTCCAACCCATGTTCTTGCAGCTTGTCAAGTTTTTGTTTGCCACTTTCTCCTGCAACACCTTTTCNTTTTTTCTCCTTTTTTTTGCCAAACCCTTTCCTTTTTTTTTTTTTTTTTTTTTTTGTGATTTTTGAGCTCTCTGAGCTGCTTTTACCACAACCAAATGCTTCCCTAGGCTTCATCATCCATTCTGCTGCTTCTGCTCTATTTCCTGGGAAGTTTGAGCTGGTTTTCTCACTAAATACATTGTCCAAAGTATTTAACAGCACCTATTTCTTCTCAGCTGCATACTTGAAGGAAACTCTTAAATTTCAGTGTTTCTCTTCACTGTCCTGCTGCATGCCAAGATAGTCTGAAAAAACAAAAATGGTTGTGTGAAATGGACTCTTTGCATTATTGGAACCCAAACCAGCCTGTGCAGCTTAGCAGAGGCTAATGGAGTCAATTGGTCATTTATTTTCCTTCATTCAGTTGTGAAAAGGGTTATCCAGAGAGCAATTCACCCCAAATAGTTTAGGTCTGGATGAAACACTATTTGAGAAGTGCTTATTTCTCTTCAGCTTCTGCTATTTCCAGCCTGCTGGGACTTGAAAATTCAGTGTAATGTTCAAACATAGACACCTCTATTTGATATATTCCTGGACATCATGAGCTGCACTCTGAACAGTGATGTTAATAGTGATAACATCTTGCTAACTCTTAATTAAGACTAGACAAGATTGCAGTGCTGCATTTAGGCTGATCACAAGCTGGTCTGATCAGCTGATCATATAAATTTAGTCTGATCAGATCACAAGCTCAGGCTTTTGAGAGGGACTGGAAAGTTGTATTACCTGGTAGGCATTTCTGCCCTGGCTATGCCATGCAAAATTCCCTGTCAAACCATCAGCATATCTACCTGCATTTGACATTTGCAGCTGGTCATGCAAACAGATTTTAAACCCTTGCTGGCTCTTTAAACCCTGCTGCTCTGGATAGGCATTTGTCAGTGGAAAGTCCTTCAGTGGCCTCTGAGCTCCACACCTTGCAAGCAGGACGTAGCAGAAATAACAGATTGCTGCATGTTTTGCTTGGTTTGTGGTTAATACACCCTGGAACTGGGAAATTAAGGAGACCTATAAATAGCAGGTCTTATATACACACCTGAGCCTCCTGAGCACCAGACCACCTGCAAGGAAACCAGAGCTGGAGCTCTGAGCACCTCCAGCCCCTCTGACCAGGGCAAAGCAGTCAGAGCTCCCTGCCTCGCTCCAGAGGGAAAGAGCTGAATGTGCCCTCCGTGGGCAGGCAGGAGCTGGGCACTGCCTGGCGGGGTGCAGCTGCTGGCAGCATCTCCCAGCCAGGAGGAGGGTGCACACAGAGCTGTGCAGAGGCTGCAAAGGGGCTCGGGGACAGCCCCTGTGGTGTTGGTGCCACCGTGATGCTCTGGACTAGTTCTGGGCTGCCCTAACTTGCCATCTTGCTGCCAGACCCTCAGGGTGAAGCAGAAGTGGAGCTACTGCTGGGATAGGCAGGGAGCTCTCCCGCATCAGCCCTTTCCCAAACTGAGGGCAGGAACCAAGAAATCAGCATTTCCTGGGTGGAAGGCAGAGGATACAGTCGTTCTGGTTTGGAACTGGGAGAACAGGAGCTGTTGGAGTTGCTGATGTGAGCCTGCCTTTGCACACACAGCCCCCCAGGACCCAGCCTGGGCTCCAGGGGCTGTGAAAGGGGAGAAGAGAAGAGGAGCTTTGAAGGTTGAAAGCCAGAGATTAATGTGTCAGATGGAAGGAGGGAATTGACTTTGCAGGGAAGGAGGAAGAGGGAGTGTAACAAAGGTGTGAGGACATCAGCAGCTGGTCCTGGGACTCGGGCTATGGGGTTTGCTGTGGCTCCATGGAGGCGGATGGGCTCCAGCAGCCTTGCCAGGTCCATCACAGGGTGTGCTCTGCTGGCCCCACCAGCCCAGGGTTCACTTTCTTCTGCTTCCATCTGGAAAGAAAACCACTGAATGCAGTTTGGATGGTGTTGGGCTGGAGAGAGGGAAGTGACAGATGATCAAAGCATCATGTGCAGATGCTTTGGTTCACAAGGAGGTGCAGGTTCCAGGTGAAACTTTCTCTGGAGCGCCTCTTTCACGGCAGCTCCCTGCTAGGAGGGCTGAGCTCCTCTTTGTGTGTTTCCCTCTCCAACTCAGCCAGCCTGGTTTTACAGAACTGGTGGGAGCTGCGTACCTGGAACAGCCTGGTCCAGTCTGGAATAGGTGATGGCCCAGAAGAGGGGAGGAGACATCCACACGCAGAGGAAAGCTCATGATCTTCATCCTCCTCAGAATCCAGGATGAAGAGACGTGGAGGAAAGGCCCAAAGCTTTGTCAAGCAGAGCTCAATGGTGGCTCTGGTAATGCTGTTTCAGAGGAGTGAGCACATCATATTGCATATTTATGTGTTTAAATCAGTCACAACCTCTCTGCCTTCCCCGCATGTAGATCCCATCAATAGCAGCTTTATGCAGGCAGGAACACAACCTGGGGACTGGAGCACCAGCACAGTGTCAGGGGAAGTCAGTACAAATTGCTCCATCGGCTGGACATTAAAGCAAGGAGTGATATCACTCTTAAAATAAGAAACCTAATGTAATGTGCTTTAATAGCTGAATAATTGCTGTGAGGGAAGAAAGAGGCTTTTGTGAGGGAGGATCAGGGAGAGCAGGAGTGAGTGCCCATGACATCACGGCCGCGCACAAGAGGAACTTTATTCTCACGGCTCCACAAGAGCGGCTCGCCGAGCTGCCAGCCCCAGATAACTCGGTGGGAGACACCAGAGAAGAGTTAATAAAATGATTGATTTGCAGCTGGAAAAAATTAGAGCCTGAAAATTGGCAGGCTGACATTGTTTGAAAGATGCACTAGAAACCTCCCCTGCTTTTTTTTTTTTTTTTTTCCTTTGAGAACAAGGTCATTTGCACCTAAATTTGGAGCTTGCAGCACTTGAGCAGGTATTTTGGGGGACTCACTGTCAGTTACCCTTCATGGGAAGCAGTTGTGAAACTACTGTCATCCTAATTTAGCTGTGTAAAAATAGATCTTAAAGGTCTGTACCTTCTTATGGGAAGGAGCGGGTTTAAAATATTTTATTTTAATTTTACCAGCTGTGGATCAGACCCAAAACTTTTATGCAAGTCCCACATTTCTTACTGCTGGGTTTGAGTGCAGTGTGTTTTCTTTACTTGTTAGGAAAAACTGTCAACTTTGTCTCAACTCTGTATATATTTTTACGGTGGTTTACAAGCACAAGGCAAACTAAGGGTCCTTTCACAACTTTTGGAGCTGGTCCATCACTTTTCTTTTTTTTTTAAGGATTTACTTTGTAAAAATACTTCTTGAGGTTGAAACACACAGTTTGCTGTTGACAGAAACAAAACCCCGTGGACACTGCATTGTGTCTTTGCAAAGAAATGGGCTTTATTTTTTAAATGGAGTTTCTCAGGCACAGTGGTAGAGGCAGCTCCAGGTGCCATTTGCACCCCAGTGATCTGCAGCAAAAGGCAAAGATCCGTAAAAAGTAGAGGCTGAGAGACAGCACTTTCATGCTTTCAGTCTTCAGCCACTCGTTTAAAACCAGATTTTTATTGTTGGTGTCAATATGTTTGATCCATCAGTTACACAGCTAGTAAAGGGACAAGTCTGGCCTTCAAAGATCTTTCATGGGTTTCCAAAGACGTAACAAAACTTGCCCCAGACTGAATTTGACTCAGACTAGACGTGAAAAAAAACCACCTTTGCAAATGCTTGTGCGAGTTGAGGGTAATCACGTAAGATGCAATGAACAGAAATAAGGAGGACGTGGTGTTTATTGCAGATAAAGAGAAAAGAAACGAAAATAAGGCCAAACATCAGCAATGGACACTTTCTGAGGCAACCACAAGCACAGTGACATTATGTCCAAAGCTCGTCTCTGTTGTTGAAGCCACTTAAGATAGTGTCTGAAAAAGAGCAACACGATTGATGAACTTCAGTCTCCCTCAGGAAAAAATGTAGACTCTGTGGTGACTTTTGCATTTGTTTGTGTTTTTAGAGAATAATAGAAAGGACCAAGGTAAACTACAGGGGGGGAGGAGCTGAAGAGGTTTAAAAATTTTATGGTGCTTGAGCCTGATGGACTCTGAAGCCAGATGAGCTTTACCAAGAACTAATATCTTTATTTGAGGCATATTTAGATCTTATCTTCATCAGACAAAATCACTGGTCTATCAACAGTCTGTTATCACAACTTTTGGAGTCTTGTCAAGTAAATCTACTTAAGCAGTTGTGCTCCATGCTAAAAACCTCCTGAACAACTCAACAACTCTCCCACGCTAAAAATAGCCCTCAGTTTTACCTAAATGTGTGCTGACATGTCAAATTAATTTCATTTCCTCCTTGGGAATGAGAGCCACGTGATGGCTTTTGAATAGGGAGGCTTCTGACAGCGTTTGGATGGATGCTCTCACACCTTAGGGCAGTGCTGTCTGGAGGAGAACACCAAGTGAAAGATGAAATTTCAATACAGACTTGGTTGAAAACACCCTGTGAGAACGAAAATGATCTTAACAAGCCATGTAGCTGATTAGGAGCCCAGCAATGTACCATTCAGTGAGAACTGTAAAACGGGACATTTTGGAAGAATACAAATGCTCAAGCACCACATCAAAACTAATTGACTGAAAAAATGGTCTGGCATAAAAATGGATCCCAAGTTAAACACGGGCCAAAATCACAATCTATTGCAAACTCTCAGTCCAATCTCATTCAGGGATGTATGAAGACAACTTCTTTGCTTCCTTGGTGTGGTTGAGGTCTTGTCCAAAACACCACGGCCCACTTTGAGTCCAGTGCAGCTGAAAGGGAGACGAGTTACGGGCTGAAGGTCAGGAGGGTGCTGTGAAGTGCAGGAGGGACTGAGGAGTTTGCTTCAGAGGAGAGGGGCAGGAGGCGACTCTGTGACAGCAAAGGAATGCTCTGGGAGGTCAGTGGCTGACCTCACACCGCAGGAAGAAGAACCCATTAGCACTGCTGGGGGTTCTGCAGCCTGAGGGAGGAGCTGAGTGGCTGAATCTCATCCCTGTCTCTGGAAAACTTCTTGGGAAAGCTCATGATGAAGTTTAGCACCAGTGCCATTTGTGGTGGCAGCAGGGAGGAGGTATGGGGATGCTGGTCCTGGCTCTGGCCCTGGCAGCAGCAAGGTCCCAGCAAGGGCTGTGAAGAGCCACCAATTAATGCTTCTGTAGTTCTAGGAGTCTTCATCTGGAGCATCTTCATAATACCAATTGATTTTTAGTGCAAATGTCTGTGTCTTTGTCATAGTGTTATTTCTTACAGAATATTTTCTAACCACAATGAAACTTTTTCTTTCCTTTTATACTGCTTGGGTCTTAGTGTTTCCCATTTCTGGGGAGGTGAGGTACAATGATTAGCAGAGCAGGCAGTCAGGCAATCATTTAAAATGCCAGACTGATCTTTTTTCTTTAAATTAAACCCCCAGCTGAAACAGAAACCAGCAGCTCAGGGGTGGAGGCCACAGGAATATTATTGTTGAGAAAAACAGAAGGATAAAACATGTAGCTTTTGAAAAGTCCTTTCTGGAATGACACAGTTCTCTCTGTTTGCAGATGACAGAATAAATTAAAACTATTTCTGCCAGTCTAGAGATACTGATTTAGGAAGCCAAGGTTGCCTAATGGACTGGAATATCATCTCCATGTTTTCAATTTCCTCCATTTTACCCAAATCATTCACTTCAATAATTAAGGGATAATGAACCGAACAGCTTTCCCCTTTATAACCAACTCTCTCTGGATAGAGATTCAAAATAATAATTAAAAATAAAAAGGAATCCTGTCTACAGAACATGCCTGCAGATAATGGGAATATCCTTCACTTTCCCTCTCCTGGGGTTTCCTGGCTGCCTCTCTGTCAGCTGCCATTGCTGGGGATGCTATTAGGGGCCAATGAAGAGGCTGCCCTCGTTCAGGATGATCTATCAAGACCCACATTCCTCACACAGATACAGTCTCCTTCCTAGAAAACGGGTTTGTGTCCATCCACACAGAGAACCTCATCGATTAGGTAGAAAGAAAAATGGGCTGATCTTAATTACGGCCTTCTTAAACTTCTCTTGACCTCTCCCCGATGCTGTCACCTCTTAGATCCACTTCCTTGACAAAAATCAGGGAAAGGCAGGGCTGGCCTTAGCCAAGAAGTTGTGCAGAAAGGGGGATTTTCCACAAAATCTGCATTTCTTGCATTTTAAAAGAATCCAGGGCGAAAGCAGTAGAAACACTGACCACTTCATGCAGGCGAACATTCCTAAATCTTTACATTCAAGTGCAGCTGGATGGATTTGCACCACCTGGATGCAGGCACTTCCCTGGCCATGAGTGTGACCTTCACTCCCTGTCCCCAGCAGGGAACTCGGTGCTGTTCCAGTGCTTCCCAGCCTGGTGCAAGCAGCAGCTCTCCTGGCCCCTGACCAGCACTCAACTCTCCTACAAGGACACTGAGCCCCTTCAAACATCTCATAGACAAGGCCTGGGCCTTCCCAGGATCAGGATTTTTTTAAGTGGTTTGTGTAACAAATGCATCAATTGAGGCCGATCAACATTTGATATTTTTAAGGGAGCAGAATCCTTTCTGTTTCTTTTCCTGAAATCCACCTCATGCCCATTGCCTTCCCTCATCACAGCTTGCTGCCCCTGACCACCAGGGGCGTAAATAAATTAGTTATGAGATTTTCCAAGCAGTAAACTTTCTTCTTTGAAAAAAAAAAAAGAAAAAAGAAACAGCAGTATCTAAGAGCTTTCCATGCTGGAGTTTGGGAGCTTTTCGGAGCCATAAAGTATTTATTTTAGGGTTTTTTTTTTTCCATTATGTCCTAATTCTCAATATTTTATAAGAAGTTAAATTATCCAGGAGAACTGAGTGTTCATTTTGGAGGAAAATAAAAATCCCAAAAGGCATTTGCCTAATGAGAAAATGACCATCAAGCAGAGAGTGCAAAGAGCATTTTGGATGGAGAGAACTGAGCACAGAGGGAACCGAGCACCAACTTTAAAAAACCAGAACTGTTTATTTTTCCTTCAAAGAGGATCAGTTTTAAGAACCGAGCAGACTGCAGTTAATTTAGACTCCTTTCTATTTCACCCCAAAAGCAAAGCAATGCTTTTTATCCTTTCCTTTCAGTACCACTTCCTTCTCTGGGCCCTATTTGCTGGACCAAGCCCCTCCTGGCTCCCCGTGAGCCTTCATCCCACCATGCTCCCCACAGCATTTCTCTGCTCTGTGTCCTGAATGTCCAGCCCAGGGCGAGTAAGAATTTGAGGACCCCCATTCAGACTGTAATCCTAGGACTGTCTATCCAGAACTTGCAGACCCCCAAATGCTATTTCTGTGTAATGTAAAAACTCAGAAAGCTCTGTCTATGCCAGAGCATCCAGGCTCCTGCCCCAAGTCCTCTGGGGAGCTCCAGGTCTCTTGGCTCAGGCAGAAGGGAGGGGAAGAGGGGCTGAGAGAAAGGGGGATGTGTTTAATCAGAGTGAAGCCATCATAAAACAGGGAGAACACCGATTCTAGGTCTGGTCACACAACAAATCAGTTTGGCTGCAGCACGTTGTGGTCTGCCTTGGCACGAGGGTAACTTAGGGGCAATCAACAGAGAGAAATTTCCACACCAGGAAAAGGGGAGGGGTGGTGGCCATGGGCTGTGGGATCCAGGGGACACCAGTGCATGACTGGGAGCAGGAGGCCCTTGGGCACCCATCTGACGGTGAGAATGCACAGATTTACGTCAGCTCCCTCTAGACCGAACACTGCCAGGGGAAACACAACTTTGGCTTATTTCAGACCCTGTCCAAGCACAAAAAAGTTTCTCCCGTGACCCATTTCTGTATCAGAACTCGTTGGCCCCTCTGCTGACACGTCACAGGGCCACGAGATGTCACGGTTGTCCCCGCAGAGCTTTGTGCCTGCCCCGTGGCCCGTGCAGAGGCTGCAGAGCTGCAGCCCAGGGAGCAGCACTCAGCACACGTGGCTGAGGGCTGACCAACGCTGTGTCACTGCAGCAGGGCGGGTTGGGATTTGCCATAACTTTTCTCATTTATTACACTCAAAGGTTATTAATTATGAACTCACTTGTCGACATTAGGCTGTTTGACTGTCCAAGAGGCAAAGCTGGGTTGGACACAAAGAGCTGGAGGTTTGTCCTTCCCTCTGATGAACCAGCCACCTTCTTTCAACGCTGTCTCCATCTCACCCCCTCTTTGTCCCCCAAATCAGGAAAGAATTTGCATTATTCCCCTGGAAGCGTTAATTGAGAGGAGAACAAATGGAGTTCCAGGCAATTGGAAGAAGCCTCATTACTGACTGAGGGCTTGTTTTGAACCAGTGTCCATCAAACCAACAATTGCACTGCCCTGGCCCAACACCAAAACTGTTCTGGGAGGGCTGGGACAGGGAGAGAAGGGGTTTTGTTCTCTGGGAGACAGTTGTGCACCCCTAATGATGACCACTGCAGCCAGCTCCTGGCTGATTGCTGCACAGTCCAGTGCATCCTTTCCAGCATTAAACCCTTATTATCTGGCAGCAGGATGAAATCCAGGGCCCGGGACAGGCCGGCCCCTGAGCTGCTGCCCACCGTGCAGTGGCTCCCAGACAATGTCACACTTCTCTGCCTGGAGACCACCCGCAGCAGGAGGTGCCACCTCCAATTAGGATGTGGGGTTTTTTCTGCTTTGCCTGACTTTGTCCCAGCTGGAGGAGAGCTCCAGCCTGGGCCAGGGTGAGCTGTGAGTGCTTTGAAGAGAGCTGAAAGGGACCTTCTGCTGCTCTGCACAGGAAGGGGGCACAGGGAAGGCTGAACAGGTTTTCAGCTGGGCTCTGCAACAGCTCCCGTGGCTTTTTTATTTTCCTCTTCCCTCTTGCTTCTCTCCTTTCCTTTTGGCCCAAATTCCCATCTTCAGTCACTTCTCAGTTCATTGGATGGGATGTTTACTTCTATCTCCAGGCTTGTTAGGTGTCTAAGAGAGGTACAAATGTCAGTGTGGAAACATGGGAGTCTAAGACAGGGTTAAGGGTGTTCCTGCCTCTCTCCATTTTCCTTATGGACATCAGCCCATTGACTTCCCTTCTCCACAACTCACTGCCTTAAGCTGCTGCATTATCCTGAGTTGGCTGGTAATTCTTGGATGGGTGAGAAGGATGTAAGGGATGGAAGGAGGAGAGTTTTTTCAGCATCATCCAAGGCTGCTTGGACCCAGAGGTTTTGCTTTCAGCCTACCTGCACTTCCTGGGTGAGCAGTATAAGGGCTATGAGCAGTATAAGGGTAAGCTGTATAAACTCCCCATTGGGCCAGCAAACTTCCCCCCTGATGCTGGACAAGCTCTGTGGGATGATCACTGAATTCAGACAGAGCTTAGGGACATCCTTGTCAGGGGTAAAGGCAATCATTTTAACAGCTTGCTTTGTATTTGCTCTTTGTAGCTGGTGCTGAAACACCGGAGTGAGAGGAAAGGAGCCGTGCCGAGCCTGCTCGGGGTAAAAGCTTTGATATCCCGTGCTGTACATATGCAGCTCATCACCACCACGGTCCTCCTGCAAGTGCCCAGCTGATTCAAAGTGGTCCTCAAACAACCCAATAGTAACTGTTTTCTCTAAACATTTACAACCAACAAAATGTGCCTGTGTACATTCAGCAGAGAGCCAAAGAGAAAAACGGCAGCTGCTCCCCACATTCGTGCTGGAGCTTGTGTATATTCCAGGGCTTTTTAAAGCATCTGTTTACATTCTCAGTTTTGGATACCTCTTCACTTCCTGAGAAGACTTGGCCAGCTCCAGTCCTGGTGCAAAGAGGGTGCAATGCCCTGACAGGGGCACAGCCACAGTCCTCTCTGCCAGGCAGAGGGATGCCCTGATGTCTTTTTCCATCACACACACACACACACACACACAGGGCCTTCCTGCTTTGCTTGTGATGCCGTGTTGATCTTTGCCTTTTCTTTTATATATTCTCTGTATTCTTTACACATATATTTGTGGCTCTGTGGTCTATTATTTTAGCTCAGCTTCGGTATTTTCCTAGGCAGAAAGACAAAACACATTCCAAAACCCCTATCCTATCTTGGTTCTCCTTAGAAACCAAGGTTGAGAGCAGCTCTTCGAGACAGATTTTCTATAAACAACGTTTAGTCCTCATCTGAGGGGGGAGGATTTAGAAGGTACTAGAACTGGGGGATGACTTCACTGAGTATAATTCTAACTGGGGACTCTTGTCAGGTATGCCAATTTGCAAAATCTATAAAAATTGTATCCACATTTATGCGGGGTGTGCATCTTTGGTGTTTTTCACCTGAGGGATTGTGCACTTAAGGATCCTTTTATAGAGGTAACCCCTTTTATCACCCTAACTGTGTCTGGCTCGTAATTCTAGGACCAGAGAAAAAGGCATCACTTTTCCTTATGAAAAAAGGCACTGGCACCTGGCAGCCTTACTGAAGTGTCCAGGCTGTGCTCTGTGCTGGACTGGTATCTTGAGGCCACCCATGGCACCCCCTGAGGTCCCTGGGACTTTGCCACCTCTTGCCCCAGCAGGCAGGGATGCTGCTGAGGGAATGTTGCACATCATGGAAGTGCAATGAGAGCCGTGGGAAAGCACCTTGGATATTCCAGTTTCACCTGCAAACCAGCATGGCAGCACTACAGCTCCTCTGCTTTCAAACTGGAGCACAGCCACTCACAGGAAGTTCAGAGTCTTTTATGGCTGGATAAATCGTGTTGGCTACAGCAACGAGCATCAACCCATCAGGAAGGGATGCAGGAAACAGGCTGGCTCTCTGCTCAGCAGGTTCTCACCCGCTCCTTCTGGGAAGTGATGAAGCTACCAAAGGCTGTGAGGAGAGAAACTGCCATCCAGCCCATGCTGGGCTCTGGAGAACTGTATTTTTATCAGACAGCGTGTGATAATTTCAGTCTTTCCCTCCTTAATGATGTCTCGGAGCAGCACCATCCCCATCTCATTCCCTACTAGCTGTTTGTTCAGATGAGCTCTTATTGCCCAGAGAAGCAATTCTGCCAAGAGAGCAAAAGCACAGGCAGCTGGGTGTGTCCTCCTAGGATAACGCTCCCCTTGGGAAGGCTGCACACCACCAGGATCAGTGCCCCTGCCCTTCCACGTGGGACATTGCCAGGAGAGGTGTCTGCAGCCATCTCACTCCCCCTGGCATCAGGTGAACCTTGTGTTGAGATTGCCCGTGGGTGTTGTTGAGAGGAAGGCAGCCTGGCAGTGTCCCCTCTCTGGAAAAGTGCTGCTGGATGGGCCAGTGGGGACCAAAGAGCTCTCAGAGCATTGCCCCAGAGCAGCAGCATCCCCCCAGCCACATCCCGAGGGGCACAGGGACAGTGCCGAGGGACAGACAGACAGACAGACAGACAGAATTCTGTCAGCTCTCAGGGGGGTTTGATGGGAAATTCTCCCGAGTTCTGACCCAGAGTGCTGTGTCATGTCAAGGATTAAATTCCTTCTGAAAGGCAAACCTGAAGCTCGTGGGTGTGGGTTGTGAGGAGGTATGAATGCTGTCTACAAGGTTAGCACTTTGCTCATTACAAAATATAAAATACCTGAGACTGCTGAGGCTGCCTTTGGAACCTCAGAGCTTCCTGATTTCTGCTAACAACATGCCTTGAAGCTGCAGAATTGAGAAGGTCAGGGGAAGAGGAAAAGGGCACTCTGGGCTTACATTTGATGCCTCCCCTTGCTTCCCTTCTCTTTTTCCTGCCTTTGCACGGAGGGGTCCTCAAAACAAAAGATTTACTTTTATATTTGTTTCATTAAATATGTTTTCTTCTTTGGATGGAAAGATAAAAAACCTTTTTTATATAGCAAGACACAGGTGATCTTACATATTAAACAAAATGCTGCAGGGGGATGCATTTAAGGCCAAAACCATCCGGGGTGGATTTTCAGAGCATTGCCCTAGGACCAGAAGGGAATTGGAATATCCTGTGCAATGAGATAAAATATCCTGTAACTCCTTCTGCAGGGCATGATCCTATAAACCCAGGTGTTCCCCTGGTACAGCACAGGGACCTCCTTCTCTCCCCCAAGCTGCCTCCCATTCACTTTAATTATCTGGTGCACCACAGCAGGTGTCTTGCACGGTTGGTCACCTTTAATGCCTCCTCGACAGGAGAGATTTAATTAAATCAGCAGGTTCAAAAACAAACGTGGAAACGAAGAGAAAATAGGCCTGGTGTGTTAAACATAAAATACTTCATCACTTAACAGTGACATTAACGAATGATGTTCACTACTAATTTTCCAAATGACCACGTCTGGTATCTGATGGAGATATAGGGAATGCTGGTAATTCTCTTTTAATCATTTCCCTCTGCATGATGGAAGATGGGAACTGCTCACCAGTAACGCTGGTGCTGGGCCCAAGAGGAGAGGCAATTCTTTATGGAAGACGAGTGCAGGTTTCGCCTTGGTGCAGCATCAATGTGACCAGAGACCGAGACAGAGGCAGAGCAAAGTACAGCAGGGTTTTAATCAGGGAGCAGCTTTTGATTCCCAGCCTCACACGAGCTGGCTGATCAGCTCTGCTTCCATGTGGCAGCACCTCCAGAGAGGACATAAAGTGGTGTAAAGCACTGCAGTTTCATAGCAGTTAACAGCCAGAGACCATAAAAGCTTCGTTGCTTTTTTGCTTTAGCCCCCCCTTGAAGATCCGTCCTTCTCGTGCCTACGTGAATCTCCGATGAATTCCTCAAAGCCGTGAGTTTATTTCTATTTCTGTGCTGCTCGATCCTGTTCGCTCGTCCCCTGCTAACTGCCACCATCTGCTTTCACCTCTCTGAGTTGTGCTGCGCATCCCATCTTGGACTCTGCCTTCATTCCCAGATTTCATAAATAAACCTTCCCAAAAAAAAGGCAGTGGGAACTGACGCTGACTACAATGCCTCGCCCCGTCAGTGTTTGAGGTGGAGGAGCTTTGCACTCCTACAGGAGCTTTGTTTCCTCCTTGCTCACCTTTCAGAGCAGCTGTCCCCGGGTGTTTTTCCCCCTGCACGGTGGCTGGGGCTGATTCAGAGGCCGCAGAGGTGTTTGATTCTGCAGGCAGATGTGCTCTTGGGAGAGCACGAGTGTGCTTGTGTGGGACATGGCAGGGCACGCTGTGCCACAGCCCGAGTGCAGAGCAGCTGCTGGCTTTGCCTGGTTTTGTGTTGTCGTTGCTGGGGGGGTTGCACAACCCCTGCCCAGGGTGGGAGGTGGCTCTGCCTGTCCTGTGGTCCTCATTTCTGCATCACAGCCCCGGCCACGCCGCTCAGGCAGAGATGACTTTTGGACATTGCTGATGATTGTTAAGTGTACGTCGTACTGCCTGTGTAGGCCTTGTCCTCCTGAGTCCTGTGAAAAAGGCAGCCTCAGCTCCAAAGGGTTTGCAGAAATACCCGGCAGTGCCTTCCCACAGTGGTTACAGACAATTAACCCTGCAGCAGGTAATGCAACAGTGCATGGAGCATCCCAACCCAGGGACAGCTAGGGCAGGCACAGCTGGGATGCACTGCTGAGCCTGGAAACAGCGCTTCAGGCACGTGGGGTGGCTCTGTCCGCTCGTTTCCTGGCATGTATTCCATAGAATCCCAGAACAGGTGGGTTTGGATGGCACCTTTAAAGGCCACGGGCAGGGACACCTTCCAGCAGACCAGGTTGCTCAGAGCCCCACTCAGCCTGGCACTGAAAGTTTCCAGCAATGGGACATCCTGTGCCCTATTTCCTGCTGGAAATCAGAGTCCTTTTCTGTCACCCAGTTGTACCTCAGGCGATACCCACGGGGTGCAGGAGCTGCTGGCAGTGTGAGTGGCACAGCCCCAGCTGTGGGGAGCTCAGGCTGGCTGCACCATTTAGGGTGATGTTCAGCCCCCAGCAGATGTGTAGGGGCTGTCTGGATTTCCCCAAGATGCAGGAGGGATCTCCTGTGCTAATGATATCAGAGTGTCGTACCTTGGCAATCTGAGGGGAGCAGGAGTGGGATGGTTAATGTGGAGGGTTAATTGTTTCTTAAATTCCTGAAGATAGACAGATGTGTTTCAAATACTCTGTTTCAGCTGAGCTCAGAGGAGAAACCAACACCAAGGAGCTGCTCGAAACCTGTGGTGATTTCTGTGCTGTCCCAGACAACACGCTCAGCTCTGATCCAGGAAACTGTCGTTGCAAAAAACCTTCCAGCCCTTTTGTGCAAGGCTTGGCAGTGGATTTCTGTAAAGTCCAGATGCACATAGATTTTGGGAGAGGGTGAAGACTGCCAAGGACGCTCCTGCTGTTGTAGTGACCACTGGGCAGCTGAGAGGTTGTTAACGCCAAGTGTGAGACACGGCAGGGTCCCAGCACAAAGTAATCCCAAAGGACTGAGCTCTGGGGTGTGATAAAAACCATTTTGTGCTCTGCAGCCAGACTGGTGGATGTGCCCACTCCATGTGGTCATCTCTGTTCTCTATCAGGGAAACTGAGGCACCACCACGGCTGCACACTGCTCCATGGAGCTGGGAGCACCCCCAGGTAAAAACCCCCAGATCATTTAAAATGGAAAGAACACAGCCAAACCCTCTGGCTCCTTGAAGGAGAGGCCTCTGTTGTGTACCCAGGGCTGACAGGAAGCAGGGGCATGGGCACTTTGCATTCCTTGTCAGGACTCAGGGATGTCCCAGGCAAACTCAGAAGTCCCCAAAGGTCCTGGGTTCCCATGGAGGAGGTGATGGGCTCTTGGCTGCCCTGGGTTTGCTAGGAAGACCCCGTGGTGAACACCAAACCAGAGCAAGCAGGAGTGAGTGCCTTCCTCCTCCAGCTGCCATTAGTGCTGTCCTCAGCTCCAGGAAGGTCTGTGCTGTCGGGGTACTGAATTTATGAAATTAATTGATGAAAACCCCAGCTCAGGTCCGTGTGCTGCCTGCCACAGAGCCCCGGTGCTGCTCGCAGCTGGGGCAGCTGCTGCTCAAAGCCTCAATTGGATTTAGTTTAGGTTTCAAAGGCAACATATAAACATTCCCAGTGAAGACACTTCTTCTGAGGGGCTCAGCCAAGTGGGGTTTCCTTCTTCGTGTTTATGGGAACGCATTTTGTTTAGATAGAAAAGCAAATAAGCAAATCCCCACATTCCTCTCCAGCACATCTCAGCCAGCTTGCCAGCCTCTGGGATGGAGATTTAGCACAAACTCAAGGGAAATTTGCATTAAAAGTCCTTTATCAACCCCCTGGCAGCGTGTCTGTGGGGCAGAGGCACCACAGCCTGGTTTAGGTGCTGGAAGAGGGTGGGAAACACCACTGGTGATGCAGCCTGCAAACCAAGAGTTACCCTGAGGTCCCTTACAGCAGAAAATGCCTCTTCTAAGGGCTCTTCTTGCCCCTGACTCAAACCCACAGCCTCCTTACAGCCCAGGAAGGTTAGAAAAGCTGATATTGCTTGCACTGTGTCCTTGAGAACTACGAAATAAGAAAGAGTTTCCAATTTAGCCCTTCAGGGCAAGTTGAAAATTCACCTCTATATGAACACCAGAAAAAAAAGATTTACACTCATGTAGTACCACTCAAAATAGGCTTCAAGAGAGAATTAATTGGTATCTACACCTCTGAGCAGGGTGAATTTCCCCTGGGCCTGAATGAGTTCTGCCTAAGCCTTTTGTGGAGTTATTATTTCTTTCATTAAAGGGGTAAAAGAAGGGATGAAAATCTCCACTGAGAACAGCTGGCTAATTTTTGCTCTTTATTTATAACAACTCAGGTCAGGATCCGATTGCTGGCAAGCACAGCCCCAACATCTGCAGGAGGAGAGGCCTCTGGCCCCCCCAGCTTGCTGGAATTTTCCAGCTAATGGGAAATATTTCCCCAGTTAAGGATAGTGCCTGTTGAGGTAGGGATGGGGTGACCAGGTGGTTGTTTTTTGGATGCATAGCTGGGTATCACAGGGCAAGTGATTGAGGGAAAACCCATCCTCATGCAGAGGTGGACTCCACAATCATGCTCCAAGGGGCCAGGTTTTCTTTCTGGGTCTGCTTGAAGCAGCAGGAGCCTCCTAATCTCATGTGGGCCTCGCCCAGTTTGCCCCCTGATTTGTGGGACCAGTGTAGGGGAAGGGTCTGATGTCACTCCCATGTCCCCACCGACCTCCAGAGATCTACCATCAGTCCCTAAAAACTGATCTCAGGGGCTTCTCAGCAGCAAGTTGCCAAGAGCTTTATGCAGCAGCTCCATAAAGCTGTTTATCCCCACACCTGGGGAAAACAAGGCCCAGTGCCGAGGAGTGGCTTCTGCAGCTCGTCCCTTCAGCATCACCACTGCCTTCTTAAGGGCTGGCCCTTCACCTCCCTACCCTTAGGGTTGGACTCCAAATGCCTCCAAAAGTCATTTCATAGCTGGCCAGTGGCATCAGCATGGCACGAGGCAGCGGGATGCACCCAGGGAACCTGCAGAGCATTGGCTGCTCTTCCACGGATATTCACAGGACAGGCACTGGGGCTGAAGGTGAGGAGCGAAAGCATCAGGACTGACCTCACCTTCAGTTGTGATCAAGGTGAAATCCCCAGACAGAGGAGTGGGAAGGCCTGAAATGATTTAAAATCAGTCTGAGAGACTCACTGGAGCACTGATCTGGCAGCTCACACCTCGAAGCCCCCAAACCCCCTCCATCCTCAAAGTTCAGCCACAAAACAAAGGGAGCCAGCTCCTGACTGGGGACATGCTGGGCATCCAGGGGAAGGAGGCAGTGCAGGGGTTAAGGCTCTTGGCAGCATTTCAGTGGTACGATGCAATAAAATATTTTATGACATTTTTACAATATTGTGCAATGGGATTTCGAGACCTCAAAAGAAAACAGCGTGTTGAAGTAAGATGCAGCTGAGTGCAGCAAGCCCAGCAGGTGAGGGTTTATCTCTTTCTCTCCCCTCTCTTCACCCCTCCCTCCACCCTGGCTGCAGGCAGAGGCACTTGCTCCCCTTGCCACGGGCCAGCCCAGCTTCCCTGGTGCTTCCCAGCACATCTGTGCTGGGTTTGCGTGCGTGCCACATACTTGCACAGTGAGCACATGCTGCCTGTTGCTGCAAACAGCCCCAATAAACATCAGAGCCAAGCGTGCCTAAGTATTACACCACATTAAACACCCTCCACCCCGATCCAGAACCTCGTAATTGGTGCAAAAATAACATCTCCTCTTGGCATGGGATCCCATGGTTGGTGTTGTCCACCAGGTTGTCTCCGAGGCAGAGATCACCGAGGCTCTGGGAGCATCCTGGGGAAGACACAGGACACGGGGCTGGCTCAGGACCAGAGGGTTGTTCTGATGAGCTTCTGACACCGCTCCAGAAATTATGTTTCCCCTTTGAATGTGGAAAATTTGACTGCAATTCCAAGGTAAATTTGACCAGGATTGTTTCCGATTCTCGGGGATCAGAGAACATGCAGGTGAACATACTCACGACATGCAGGATCTTTAACATTAATCCCCAAAGCTGGGTGCTGGAAGAGGCATCTTCAGCTCCCCCAAGTATGATTTTCCTTCCCCGTTTCAACCCTTCTGGTTACAACATGGGGCAGAAATGTACTTTTATAGCCCAGGCAGCAAGGAGGCTCTTCTGTAATCGCTTTACTGAAGGAACTGGCACTCTAAGAAAAATCCCAAACATCACAAAGCTTGGCATAAAATTGTACAAATTGGCAACACTACATTCAGAGCGGGGCAAGCTAAGAAAAGCCTAATCCAATCTTATGCTTTAGAGTAACAGCATCGTGGCAGCAGACTGCCTGGGGTGGTTGGGAAAGAAGGGCTTGTCCCAGCATGGGACGTGTCCAGCTTTCAGCAGAGCAGAGATTTGCAGAGGAAGCCCCAGCGTTTGAACCTCTGCAGGCAGAGACATCTCCCTCCATGGCTGATTTGTCTGATCAAACAGAGCAAACCCCTGGCTCTGATCCCGCTGATGGCTCTAAATTGCTTTAACCATTGTGAAATGAGCCACACAATACATTTTCAATGTAAACAGGTTGGGGTTTTTTTTTCACCTCCTTAAGAGCTCTTTGGCCTGACTTCAGGAGGCTCAGCTCCCTTGGAAGGTGCTGCTGAGGAACTGGTGTGTGTGAAGACTCACCTGAAGCGCTTGTACTCTTTTGTTTCCTCCCCTGGATTATTAAGGTGTCTTTTATTACCCATTTCAGCTGTGCCCAGAGATTCCTTGCTGTGGCTGCTGGACACACTCACATGAAGGCACCTTTGTTTGGAAGGGTGTAATTACCACCATCACCTCCCTGTGGTTTTTCTTATGACTTGAGGCTTTTGATGCCCAGCCTGGGCTCCCAAAGCACCTGCAGCTCACCTTTGAACACTTCTTCCTTCAAGGATCCTTGCAAAGCATCTGCTGGTGGCAGCAGCTTCCCTGGCAGAGCTGAGACTGTGCCTGGACACCCCTCTGGGCACCCTGGCTTCCGGGCCAGCTGCTATCAATGGCATCAGAACTTGGATTACATCGATTCTTGTGACATTGCCCAACTGAAACCCAGCTCCCTGAGGGAGGCTCAGCTTAATTGACTGTGGTTATTAATATTGTATTATTGTCAGCCAGATGGCCCAGAGACAGGCAGTTTTCATACATTTTACTGATATCCTTCAGTGGAAAATGATTTCCACTCATCTTTCATCCTCACGTGCTTCAGCTGGAACAAAGTGTTAGCAGCAGCACCCTCCACCACAAGCAAAGTCACCTCGAGGAAGTGCCTGGCTGGCAAACAGATGTGAAGAGGTGTCTGTGCTGGCTTCAATTAAAACAGCTTGATGGGATGGCTGGGGGAGTGGGACGAGGTGGTGGGTCCTTCCTGCCAAGCCTGGAAAACACCTGGAGTGGTACTGCTGGAAAAG
The DNA here is from genome assembly GCA_013399195.1 of Dicrurus megarhynchus. Taxonomy (NCBI): domain Eukaryota; kingdom Metazoa; phylum Chordata; class Aves; order Passeriformes; family Dicruridae; genus Dicrurus; species Dicrurus megarhynchus. Next base: position 1,496,845 of record VXAD01003666.1, on the reverse strand, counting down.
CTCTGCTCTTTGCTCCTTTTGTTTCTCTGTTCCTGACTTTTGGAATGACACTCCAGAAGAGCTTGCAGTGGTGGGTGCTCCAAAACACAAAGCCCCCAGAGGCATCACCAAAAACTTTGCAGATGAAGCCTCCAAACACAGAGAGGTGGGATCTACACAAGTGTCTGAGCCCTTCTAAGTCTAAAGCTCATGAGGAAGTTTAGGTCGGACATCAGGAAAAAAATTCTTCACTGAGAGAGTGATTGGGCACTGGAATTGTCTGCCCAGGGAGGTGGAGGAGTCACCATCCCTGGATGTGTTTAAGGAAAGCCTGGATGTGGCACTCAGTGCCATGGTTTGGTTGATGAGGAGGTGTTGGGTCACAGGTCGGACTCGATGATCTCAAAGGTCTTTTCCAACCTGGTTCATTCTGTGGTTCTGTGATAGTCCTGGGTAGAGAAGTGAGAGATCCCTCAGGGAGGTTTTTAACCAAGAGGTTTTGTGGCTCCCAGAGGAGATTCAGTGCTAGGAATGGCCAGATGGGCACCCCTTCACAGGTCATTTCACTTGATCCCAGTTCAGCCACTGCCCATTAACTCCTTCTGCCCATGAGGTGCAAACAGTGGTTGAGATGAACAGAAAGGAGATCCTGGGCTTTGTATTGCCAGAGAAAAAACCTTGGTGCTTGGCCATTATTTCACTGCCTTGCCCAAGCCTCAAGTAGCCCATCCTTCCAATATTTGCCTCTTGGATAAAGTTTCCCCTCCTCTTCTGACCATGTGATGAAGGGAGTTAGTTAAAAGCAGGTTTCTGTGAAAGAAACCAGCCCCAGGCTCAGCTGAAACCTTGGTAAACCCAGTGCTGCCTGCTTAGCCTCAGACACCTCCTCCTGGGTGATGCTTCTCATGTGTCTGGACCGGCCCAGGGCCGTGCTGCCAGGCAGCAGCTGAGGATGGAGTGGCTGAGCCCTGGTTTATTTTGTTTTGTTTTATTTTATTTTATTTTATATTTTCCTGCTGATCCACCAGCGATGCCCATTGCTGCCACGACCGGCACGTGCTCCCCAGGTCAGCCACTCACCGGGAACATCACCAGCAAAATAGCAAACAGATGTCATCCAAGATCATTCATAAATATTTTATAGCAGCCTGTGAGCCCTTTGGTGAAAGACAGAGACCTCAGCCCGGCTCCAAGCTAATTACTGAATGCCGACAAATGCTTCTAATTGGGTCGGTGGCAGCGACAATGTTATTGACAGCAACAGAGGGAACAACCCGCTGGTGTTTATTTGCTTTGCTGTGGATACCCGTGGCAATAAAATGTAAATGGAGGGTGATGCATAAGGCTTGGTAGAGAGCTCCTGTTCTGTCTCGTTGAATTAACACAGAAACCTCAGGAAAGAGGGAGATGTGAGGGGATGCGGAGAAGCTGCTGAGAGGACACAGGCGGGAGTCACTTGGCATCCGCTGTTTTCGCCAAGCAGGAGCCATGGAATGGGGAAAGGGACATTTCCCAGGACTCTAAAATGTTTGCTGTCAGATTGAACATCCTGAAACCACCGTGCTGCATGCGGACACCGCAAACAGGGTGTTTTCCAAAAAGGATCCTGCTGCAATCAGAGCAAAAATCCTGTTTCCTCAACTCCTTCCCAGTGACAGAGATCTCAGCAAACAGGAGATACGAACTGAAGTGGGAGAGGGTGCAGGATTCTGTCTGATGCTTCTGTTCCTGGGCTGCCGTGTATTTGCCACACACCACTCGTTTCTCAGAGGCTGCAGCGCTGTCCCCATGTCACCAGGGATGATGATGTGACACTTGATTTGTTGCTGTTTCCAGAGCATTTTGAGGTCTTTGTTTGAAAGGAGCTTTTATTAAACTTCCTGCATGCTAAGAACTGCCTAGAACTAATAAACAGGGTTTAAGGAAAGTAATTTGGGGACATGACAGCAGCTCGGTTCTGTGTGCTCTTGGGCGCGTGATCGTGTGTGTGTGTGCGCGTACAAGTGCCTGCAGCTCACAAATTCCCTTGAGAACCCTCCTCCTTTTGGAAGCAAAAGGCTCCCATATGAACATAAGTCTTGAAATGGCAATATTTTATATGCGAGTATTAATCCTCTCTTCAAGCAGCCCGTTTGTTAAAACTCGGCAAGTTCCATTTTTGAAGCTGGTTTCTCAAGATGTCATTATCCTCCTGCTGCAGCAGATTAGCGGATTGCTAGGAGGATGCAATTTGAGCTCAATTAATTCTGCTTCAAGTCCCAATTCAGTGCTGCTAAATAGCTCTCAAACCCTCTCATCAGGCTCTCCAGCACTCCACTGCCTCAGGAACGCTGCCTTGGGACTGGGTTTCTGCCCCATGCCGGGCACTGGTCCTGTTTGCACCATCACTGCCTCTTTTCCAGAGGACTTCTGCAGGATTTTTTGCTTGGTTACTCAACCTTGCGTCCAGGGAGCAAACACTGAGCTGGTCTTGCAAAATACCAACCTCAGCATTCAGTTTTTCTTTCTTTTTTTTTCCTATCACTTCCCTCAAGTCAGTTAAACCGTTGGCGCAGTCATTTCCATGTCTGCTTGGATACCGTGATGAGAGGGAATGGCAGAGCTAAGCAGATCAACTATAAAGCAGTGAAATAAAAGTAGTCACTTCACAAGCTTTGGGTTTGGTTTGTTGGTTTTTATTCCTTGGGTAAGACTTTTCTTGACTGACATAGGGAGGATTAAACCAGAGCGTTGACTTAACCTGCCGTGCCCAGAGCCCGCGAATCCTCGCTGGTGTGGTTGGGTTTGTGTGAGTAGAAATTGGGGTCCTGGCAAGTGTGAGGTGAAAACTGTGTAAATCACATCTCATTCTTCCAGGCAGGAATTGTCACTTCTTTATGTGTCTTTGCAAAACCTGTAAAGCTGGGCCTGGAGCCAAGACTACCCAAATCGTTATTAATCTTGACCTAGTTTACAAACAGGTATCAAGTTCATTTCCTTCACTCCTGCCCTTCCTCTCCCTTCCTTCCTTGCTCTCCCTCTTGTGCTCACAAATACATACTGCACATCCTCTCTGCTGCTTCCAGCCAGCATCTCTTACAATGAGCCCACCTTATTTAATTCTTTAATATGAATTCAGGCCTTGCTGGGATATTCAGCAGCCTCCCAGTCTGACGGATCCATTTTCACTGGATGCTCGAGAGAGGAGAGTTTGGGCACCAGGAGGCCATCCAAGGCATCACCATCAGCATGAACATGGAGTAGGTGACTCTGGTAACTGCTTTGTTTTTGAACAAGGAGGATTTCTGAAATGCAGGGCATCTGCAGGAGAAAGAACTGGGGCAGGTGGGGGGACGGAGCTGTTTCCTCGGGAAGAGACACGCAGTGCTCAGGGTGTTTCCAGCAGTTGTGCAGAGAGAGGTAAGGACCCATGGCAGCTGCAGACTCATCACCCTCAGCCTCCTCTCTCCAAATGCCCAAACTGCATCGTGACAAATCCCGAGTGATAAAACACTGGCACTGCTTTCCTGGAGAAGCAGTGGCTGCCCCATTGCTGGACGTGTTCCAGGCCAGGTTGGACTTGCAGCAACCTGGTCTAAAGGAAGGTGTCCCTGCCCACGGCAGGGGGTGGGACTGGGTGATCTTTAAAAGTTCTCTTTCAACTCAGAACTATTCTGTGATTGTATAAAAATAAACTCTGAATTGTCAGGTGGGACCACAGAGCCCAAACAACAAAAGTGCTTGCCCTGAGCTCTAAGGCATCAGTTGAAATGCCTGTGTTGCTCTCTTCTTCCTTGCAGTCTTCTGGACGTCTCAGGGTTTATTTCTCTGCTACCACACACCTGGCCACGTCCTGTGGCACCACAAAATCCTGTGGCAGGCACAGCGATGCAGATGCTGACACCCCCATGCCCTGAGCTTGATGCTGTCGTTGACGACTGCGCCCACAAACCTTTGGGGCTGGTAATGTTTTGCACTTGAGCCAAGGACTGGCTCATTATGAACAAGAATAATCTTGTTATTAACAAGATTAGATATAAGGAAAGCAGTTTTCACGCAGAGGGTGCTCAGGCCCTGGAACAGGCTCCCCAGGGCAGTAGTCACAACACCCTTCCTGACAGAGTTCAAGAAGCTTTTGGACAACAATCTCAGGCACGTGGTGTGTCCTGCACAGGGCCAGGAGTTGGATTTGATGGTCCCTTCCAACTCAGCACATTCTGTGACTCTGTGATTCCATGACTGTTCAAAGCACTGGCATTGCAGACCAGCCTTTCTGAACACAGCTCTCCAGCGAAAGGCAGAAAATGCAGCTTGGTGAGAAAGTCAGCTTCAAAGGGATTCCCCTGGCACATTCCAGGCCTTTTAGCCCATCAGACAGCAGCCTGAAAAAATACTTGGTCCCTAAAGGTCAGCAGGTGTCACAGCCGTGGCCCAGCTGGGGAGCGAAGGGCACAGCTGAGGGATGTGCTGGGAAGGTGCCACAAACCAGCAGTCCCCCAAAACACCTCTGCTGCCTCAGTGTCCTCTGTTTTCACTCCTCTTTGTGCTTGAGCTGGGACAGAAATCCTTGTCCTTGTCCCTGCTGCACCCCCACATCTGCCAGTGAGACCCAGCCTGTGGAGCAGAGCTGGCTCTGAGCGGGAGAGTGCTGATGGCAGTGAGACCTTGATCTCTGTGATGCAGGGAGTAACCTTGGGAGAGATGCCACTGCCTTCGTGGTGGGTGTCTGAGTGCCAAGGACCCGCTGTCCTGAGCCTTGAGGGGTGGACCACAGCCAGCACAGTCTGCACTCCATGAGCCCAGGCTGTGACAGGGACATGACCCACACCCTGTGCTGTCCCCTCTCACTTGCACAGCCAGCAGATATGCTCTCCTCTGAAATTTTCTCGTTCCCTGCTATAAACCTTGTGTAGTCAATGCCAGTTGCCCTCTTGCCTGTCCTACCTCTTGCAGCTGCACACACGTGGGGATTGCTTGGCTTACCCGACGCTGTCCTTCAGACACGGGGTGCTAAAGTGTGGGAGTGCTCACAGGGCTGTGCTCTCCACCCCCAGGGCTTTGCTCTGACCCACTTGTTCCACTGTGCCCTACGGGGGTGATATCCAAGCAGGAGATTTGCACCACCCATGTCCTGCAGCACATCCCTGGCTCTCGTGGGTCTGTGCAGCCTCTGCAGCGCTGGGCAGCTCTGCCTGATGGCAGCAAAGCTGAGTCTGTGCTCCATCTCCTCTGCCCAGCCCACAGCTCTGCTGGTGGAGATGCTCCAGGGGTGCTGAGGGCACCCACCTCTGCTGCCAGCACCCCTGAACTGGCAGGGAGTGGGGCTGGCTGTGTTCTGTTCACTGCCTTGCCCCAGGGCATCACCCAGGGCTGCTGGGGTTTGGCTGCAGGTGAGGACAGAGCTGGGGGAGCAGCCCAGGGCCAGTCCTTCAGCTGTTGTTTGCCCTGTCCCTGGTGTGCAGAGTGGATAAACAAGGCTGAGGTGGGCACAAAGCGGGCTCAGTCAGGCCAGCTGCCTCCAGGCCACCCTGATGGGGTGAATTACCACACAACTTGTGGCACAGGGTATCTCGTGGGGCTTTGCTGCCCCTCTGCTGCAGCTGTACCCCAACCCAGCCCCTCTCCATGACACTGATCAGCCCCCCCTACTTGCAAGGCGCTCGCCATGGCTGGGGTGGTTTGTAGCTATTGACTGAAGGGATCAATACACAATCTGTCCTGCCTTTGTGGTTGGGAATCCTTCAAAAAACAGTTAAATGCTTCGACAGGCCCACAGGAGGATGTTGCAGCTGGGGTTCATGACCCTGGCAGATGCCTGCTCCTGTGAGGCCACCCTGCCTCTCCCAAATAACCCCACGGGGTGATTCCCAGCTCCTGGGAAGGGTTGAATGGCACAGGCGGGGCTCGGATGCCAGCACAGGGATATCAGCTTTCCATCCTGAGGCAAGGCAGCCCCGTGCACAGACCCAGCAGCTACCACCTGGAATAATCTTCGTTCTGGAGTGTGATTCCAACCTTAGGCCTTTCAGATGCACCAGTGACCCAGGAGAGATGAAAGCACCAAGCCACCCAACATCCTCCATGCCAGGGCTGTACAGGGCTGCTTGGAGGTCAGAACCAAGCCTCTAATCCAAGAGGCTCTGTGGTCCACAATGCTTTCAAAACCTTTCTTTAGCTGTTAATTTTCCTAGGAGAAGCCTGTGGCTTGGAAGGTTAATAAGAGCATCCACTAAATGGGGAGGTGAATGGCACAGATGGGTTTCAGTGCTACAGCTTCCTGCTAGAACTTCCAAGGCATTTTTGTCAGCTTATGTGGACAGCTTAAGCCTTCCAGCCATTCCTGTGTCAGTCAACCTGCAGCTCATAATGAGTGGAAAGAGAAGAAGCAACTTCTAAAAATTGCAGCCCCAAGTCTCACTGCCAGCTCGGGGCAAGGGCAGGAGCTGAACAGACCCAGAGAAAGGGCAGGGTATGGGATACAGGGGAAGAGCAGGTGGGGAGGAAGGTGCTTTTGGCAAGGAGGAAAAGAGCAGAATAATGGAAATTTTTTTCTGTGGTTGTTTGGGGTTTTTTTTGAAATGGGAACTCCCTGTGAAACATGGGCACTCCTCAAGGATCTTTCCCAGTGGTGCCCTATCACTAGTGATGCTCTGCCATTAAAATCACCATTACTGATCTACCAAACAAAACACACCCTTGCCTCAAGCCTGGCTGGTGCACCAACCTTCCCTTCATGGTGCTGATGTTGGAAGAGCAGAACACCACCAAACCCCTTAAGCAGGAGGTTCCAAAGCGTTGACCCAAGAGTGAGGATCAGCTGCACAACACCCTCCAGAAAGAAAAATCACCTGGCACCTCTCTGGAGTGATTAGATCCCAAAAACAAGGTGATTTCTTAATCCCACGGGTCTGTGTTTTGCGCAGAGCTCAGACATCTGGCAGAAGCACGAGGGGCCAGTGGTGGCCAGCTCTGTCCCCACTGCTGGCCAGCGAGCTGTGCCCATTGAAACACTGACCATGATTCTCATGCAAATGGCTGGACTGCGAGAACAGATGTGAAACGTTTGTTTCTGCTCTTGCTGGCTTGTAAAGAAATAATGCAACTGGAATGGGGTTAAAAAAGGGGCCGAGCAGGGTGTGGGGGAGAAAGTTTATAACAATGGCTCTCCCTTGGTGGCCCAAAGTGATGGAGTTTATGTCAGGCTGTGCCAAATTCCTATCTCTAAGTGAATTGGACCAGCCCTGTCAGGCTTTGAGGTAGGGGCAATACACAAATATTATAAATACAGGGAAGTGTGGAAGCTGTGTCATGTCCAGTGCGGAGCCATCAATCATCCCCTTCCCGTCCTCAGTTTATAAAGTGGTTTTTGATGGTGCTTAGACAGTTTACGCCGGCCGTGTGGACCGGCTGGAAAAGCTGACTGCATGCCCCAAGTATGTCGCGCCTGCTCTTGGGGAGCAACGGTGACGAGGTGCCCTGGCAGGTTTTGTTGATGTTAGCAGTCAGAAAGAAGTAAAAGCCATCGAAGCAAAGGAACAGGCAAGTGGAAAGCACAGCCCGTGCTCTGGCTGGCCTGATGGCACGGGGTGCCCGTCACCTCCCTCTCCACCCCGTTGTTTAGCGCGCGGGATGGGGAAGCCAGGCTGGTAGGAGAAAAGATCCCGGAGTGGCACAGTGTGTGATGGTGCTCCAGCTTCTCCGAGACGTGCTTCATCCTGGCTCTGGAGCTGCAGTCACATTCAGATATAGGTGTGTCTTAAATGGGTGTGAGGCCCTTTTTCTGGGAACATCCATGCAGAGAAAGCCCTGAAGAAACAGAGCCCTGGGTGAGAACATGCTCAGGGCTGACACAGTGCAACTGTGCAGGTGTCCCCCACAACACAAATGCACACCCACACCTCTGCCTGGGCTCCTGAGGGCACTGGAACACAAATATTTACACACAGACAGGAGCAGCCCTTGGCACGCACACGGATGGGATCCTGAGCTTCGCTTTTCCCTTCTGGATCCATGTGGATACCTCTGAGCTGGGACACAAGCTCATGCAGTGAAGGAGAACCTCAAAGCTGAGGTTTTCCCACCTTCAGTAGGGCCTGAGCCCTCCCACCACACTCCTGCAGGTGCTTCTGACAGCTCCCAAGAGGGAGAGAAGGGCTCCTGGGTGAATGTGGAGGCCAGGAAGGGAATAGGGAGAGTGGGAAGGGGAAGTCTGATGACTGGGAGTGGGGCAAAGAGGGCACATCTCATTAGTGCATGGCAGATGCCAAGCCCCTGAATCACAGAATCACAGAATGAACCAGGTTGGAAAAGACCTTTGAGATCATCGAGTCCGACCTGTGACCTAACACCTCCTCATCAACCAAACCATGGCACTGAGTGCCACATCTAGGCTTTCCTTAAACACATCCAGGGATGGTGACTCCTCCACCTCCCTGGGCAGACAGTTCCAGTGCCCAATCACTCTTTCTGTGAAGAATTTTTTCCTGATGTCCGACCTAAACTTCCCGCGGTGCAGCTTAAGGCTGTGTCCTCTGAAGAGACCCCACTGGATAGCAACAGGTCTGAACTCACCTGTCCTGCTCTCAGCCCTCCTCCCCGAGGAGGAGGTGCCCACATCTCCCTGGGAATGTCCAACTAAGGCTGCTTGGGAGGACCTGTCCAACCTCCCCCCAACCCCACTGCTTGCCTTGGCCAAACCCCACAGGCAGCTGCTGGAGGAGAAGTGTCTGCTTGTGTTCTGTGAAGCACTAAAGATCGTGTTTGGAAACAGCCGAGCTGTCGGCTGCTTGTGCAGCGCAGTAATTACACACTCGGCGCCGTGCTGAACATGCAAATTAGGCCTAAATCTATGCTGTGTGCCCAAGCTGACAAATGCTCAACCCTGGGACTGCCTCCAGCACCTGGGACACACTGGAACTGCCTCTCAGGGGCAGGAGGTGCACCTTGCTCTGCTTGTCTCCAGCCCCCATCCCAGCGGGGCGGCGTGTGGGAGCGAATGCCCAGCAGATGGATGTGGACACGCTGCCAAACACACAGGAGGGCAGCTTGCCCCTCCCTGGGCTTTTCAGGGGTGTTCAGCCTGGCCCTTGCCACTGCTCAGCCATCCTCAGTGAGCCTCAGGGAGTGCTCCAGGCGTGACTTCACCCTCTGCTGAAGCCCAACCACCTCAGCGGCTTTCAGCACCGCCTCACAGGAGCGCGGGCAGTCTGAGGGTGGGGTGCTGAGAACTCAGTATTCAGCCCAAACTCTCAGGGTGATGCAAGAAGGCCGAATTTCCCATACAAGGCAGGGATGTGCATCGCTTGTTCCCCCTTCCAGCAAGAACTAACGCTGTGTTACTGCTTTGCTTCCTTTTAAAGCGCTCTCTTCAGCCCAGCAAAGCCCATAAGCAGAGCTGTCACCAGCTCAGCCGGGGTGGAACAGGGGGAGCAGCAGGGCAGGGTCTCCAAAGAGGGGGCACCCAGGGATTTGCTGGCTCTGCTGCTGGGGTGCTGGGGGTGCAGCACTGCCCCTCTCCCCCTGTGCTTACACCACAGGGCTTGGTGTTTTCTGGGCGTCACAAACACCACAGGGCTTGGTGTTTTCTGGGTGTCACAAACACCCCAGGAGCACCGTGGGGCTCTGGGCTCAGGTCCTGTTGCTGGGCCAGTTGTTTCCAGCTGTGGTTTCGCCCTTCCTGAGGGGAGTGGGTTATTCCAAAGGCGTTGCACGAAAAGAGCAAGGCATGAGGAGCAAATCAGTGCTCCACACTCAACCTCCATATGTACCTTTGCTGTACAAAGGGGAAATTATCCCTAAGGCCTGCTGTGAAGGGAGGAACCCACAGGTTTTACACCCAGGCCCTCATCAGTGGGTCTCTGGCTGATATTTCCAGCCTTTTGGAAGGCTGATTCAGCCCCCAGTGCTCTCCAAACATTGCCTGATACCCAGTTAAGCCCATTAAATTCTGCCCTTAACTTCAGAGCTGCTTGGTTGAGCCTCCACAGGGAGACAAGGCATTTTATGGAGCAACAAAGTGAAGCTGGAAGTGATCAACTCTCACTCCCATGTAGGGTACACTTTCTCCCCAGTCCAGTTGTTTGGGGTCGTTTTCTCCAGCTGGAATGTCCATCCAGGACTGGGGAAACCTTACCAAGTGTATATCTCCACCAAAGCCAACCCTACTGCACAAAACACACCACTTTCCCCAGAACCAAAATATTTTACCAAAGGTTAGTAGCTAGCCTTCCCCGTGTGCCTAATGTAGAACAATAAATGCAGATTTAGGGTTTAATTTTCCCTGTATTGTTTTCATTGCCCGACTTGGCTTTTTTTTTTTTTTTTCCTTTTTTTTTTTTTTTTCCCCTTTTTGTTTTTTTTTTTTTTTTCTTTTTTTTTTTTTTCCTTTTTTTTTAATGGAGAATAATATTAAAAAAGCACAAAAGGCCTGGAAGGTATTTATTGTTGTTCCAACCCATAGCCACTCGCAACAGTATCAAACCCAGCAGCGCACAAATAAAACGAGACACAAACAAAGGTAATAAAAGAGACAAGTATCTGTTTCAAAAGCACTGGAAGAGCAGCAGGAGTGTAACTACTTCATGTTCCAGCTAATATAGCTGTCTGGAGTGATCCTCAGGAAGCTATACCAGGGAGCAGTTTATAGGTTTCCTCTGGAGAGCCCTTGTAAATATTTGCCTGCAGAGGCCGAGGGCTGTTGGGAACGCAAGGGAGGTGTTGGGAACATCCCGGGCTGCCAGCCCCACAACAAACCCACTGCTTGGGGTGATGCCATGATGATTTTTTGCCTTTTCTTTTAAACCCCTTTTATACCTTTTTGCAGCTTCTGGATTCCTTAGTGCTTTTTGCCTACATTCCTGGACTTGTTTGTTAAGCTGGGAGACGAAACATTTTAGAGGTTTCGTAGTTAGGGATCAACGTGCCCCAGAGCCCAAGGTCCTCTCCAGAACACATTTTGTAAACTAAGATAGAACCATCCAGGGGAAGGTTCCTCGGGGAGGGGGGCTCCTGTTAGCCTCTCATTGGGGAATTTATGATAGATATGCTAATTAATAAAACCTATGTGATACCAGATCTTTGGGGGGGAACAGAGAGGTTTTGCAGTGTACACTGAGGTGCATTCGACCTGGACGTGGTGCACCTAAGGATCCTTAAAATAAATAGCAAGGTAAAATCCCTTTTTCCCTTCTAACTGTGTTTGACTCTTGATTTTAAGACCAGGAAAAGGCATCAGGGGTGTCCAGAGAGCACCCCCAGCACTGCACCCTGCAGGCATCATGGGCCATTTCAGGATGTGCCCGACGCTAGGTTATTCCAGGAGCTGCCCGTGCAGAAGCGCTGGGGTGTAACAGGTTGTTTCAGATGTGAAGCTCCCCTATGTCTGGTTTTGTGCTGAGCACAGAGCATCCATCCCCATCCCTGCTGCCTGTCCTGGCTCTCCAGTTGGCAATCCATTGTTTCCCACAGCCCCTTGCTGCCCGGGGAGGCGTGGATGCCGTTCCAGCCAACACAGGCTGACGTGATGCCTTTTACCATCTGGGAAAAGCCAAGATGAGAGCTGGGCTCAGCACCCAGACCCCACAGTGTAGCTCCTTGACCATCTCTGCCTGCTCCAGGGCGCTGCCCATCAGCCCATCCCAGCACACCTCAGCGGCTCTCGAGATCAATGCGTGTTCCTACAACCGAAAGGCAAAAAGCCCTTGAACTTTCTGTCTGGTTTCAAGGGGCGGAAAGCCCAGGAGATTATTGAGATCAATAGAGGATTTGGGTAGAACAGGACCCGTCATCGCCTCCTCCCTCTCCTCTGGCTCTCAGATCCTTGGCCACTGCTGGCCTGTCCCCATTAGCCATTGTTCCTATTCATTTTAGATGAAGGGGCTTTTGTTGTAGGAGCCTATGTGGGGTCACATCACCCCTTGGTTATCAATCTGTTTCACTCTCCTCTGTCCCATACTCCATCTCCCCAGTACAATGGGATGTTTTCTTCAGCAGCAGCTTCCTGACAGGCAGGGGTTCCCTTTCCCTTCAGACCTTATAATCACTCGTTAAGTTGCGCTAGCCTCGGGCTCCCGGTCCCTTTTCCACCACACTCCCCGTTTAACCCCTGATCCCATCTGCGCTACGGGTCACTGGGAAAGGGGAAAAATACAGCCATGCCAGTGGGGCCAGCACGGGCTGTGCCTGCACAAAGCATCCAGGGTGGACGCCTTCCCCTTTCCCAGTTGTCAGAAAGCACCTGGAAACATCAGATGGTGCAAGCAAAGCCTTCAGCTCCAGTTTGCCGAGGGGGCAGAAGATTTTGGTTGCCCAGTTTAAGGCTCTGCAGACCAAAGGTCTCTTCTGGTGAGCAGGTCTGTTTCTTCAGTGCCCCTGTGAAGGGCATCCCAAATGAGCCCGTTTGGAGTAGGAAACCTTGCTGCTGCTGCTGCTGAAAGGAGGATTTTGGCACCAGCCATGCTGGGAGAAGAGCCCCACTCGCCCTCAACAGTAGCACCCGAAATGACTCGAGCAGTGCAGCATCCCTGGGGGGAGGCAGGGGTGCAGCAAGCAATAAAACTGCAAACAGATAAAAGGAGAAAGGAACAACGGAGCGAGGTAAGGAGCAAGTGCAAACAGGACCACAGAGCTGAGCCTGCCAGGACCTTCCCAGGGCTGAGCCCAGGCCAGCAGCAGCATTGGTGCCAGGGAACTGTGAGTCACAGCCATGGTGCAGGCTGAGGTGGCCACACTCCCCTCCACCCTGCCGGCCCTCTGGGGACAGTGACCAAATGCCCACGGGCCCACCATGGTGTGCAGAGCTGCCCTGGACCCCCAGGGATCCGAGCATCCCTGCTGCTGCCAGGCTCTAGGAGAGGCAGGCTGGGTCTGTGATGGGTGCAGTGAAAGGCTCTGAGATGGGCAAACAGAAATTTAAGGGGAAAAGAAAGAGGCTGCACTGAAAATGTTAAGTCAGTTGTGCAAGAGACTGAGTAAAATGAAAAGGAACTTTTGCTCTAAGCTCTCAGTCATTAAAAAACCCTTAAGTTATCCCTGAGAAGGGTTATTTTTGCAGCAGGGCTAAAACAGGTAAGTTCTCTGCACTTGATATCATGATGTCAGCCACGTAATTTTTCTGGCTTTATAGTAGTACAGCGTTCATCAAATGGTCTCTGTAGCAAGAAAAACTCATCCAAAAATAAGGCCCAAACCAGTCTGCTGCTAATAAAGAATCTCAGATTTGCAGCTGTACTAACAGAGTCCACAGCAGCACGGGTGAAACTGTACACTATTCCCCTGTATTGCCCTTTCTAAAGAATTGAGACACCTTCCTTCTTGGAGAGCTGCTCCTGGCTGCAAAACTGGTGGTGCCTTCAGCCCCAGGAGGCAGAAACCGTGAGTCAGGGTCTGTAAAAAAAATCACAAGTTTGCCTTAAATATCGTAGGGCTCTTTTAAATATAGATATATTTAGCTTATTGCTTTCTAGACACTGAAACTTTTTATATAGGCTCTGATCATATTTTTCCTAGTCAGCTAGTGACTCTTTAAAGGAAAGTTGAGATTCACACCAGTATTTCCAGGAAAAATGCTGCAAACACAAGTCTTGCAATACAATCCCAGCAGATACACACTCTATGCTCTTTTCACACCGATTTCACTTCTCTTTTGTGTTTTTCTCCATTTGACAGGACCATTTTTTCTTTTCAAACAGAAAGCATAGCACTGTTCTAAGTGCCTAGGAAAAAAGTATCATAATGAGAATAATAAGAAGTCAAACCACTTTTGCCCTTCTGCAGGGCCCAGCCCAAAGCCCATTGATGTCAGCAAAGTCTTTTCATTGGCTTCAATGAGCTGGATCAGAGCACAGATTTAAAAAGGCATTTAGGTTCCTAATGACCTAAGCAGTTGCCTAGAGGTGTTGGGGGCCTAACCTGCTCACAGCGTTTTGTAAATCTACTTACCTGCTGGAGCACTGAAATACCTGAAAGGCTACAGTATCTTGAAGTCACCAAACACACCAAGATGTAGTAGAATAATTCATTGCAAATAGCATTTTTTATTAATTTTGGTCTGTTTACTATTTGGAAACACATTTTTATTAGCCAGCCAGCTCTGCAGATGGCTGGTTATAATTCAATGCAATTTTTCTCCCCTCTTTTCGTTGCATAATTTGTGGATACACCAGCTTTATTTCCAAGTCGCTGAAGTTTAATTCCTCAGCTAGGTCCACACCAAACAGAAGGGGGAAAAAAAAGACCTAAGTCAAGTGTTTCATGTGCAAGTTTGTTTAAAAATTCTATAATCTATGACAAACATTTCAAATTAAAAGGGCATTCCCACAGGCAATGAAATAACGAAGCCCTTAGAATCAGGCAGCCGAGGCATGAAGCTGAGAGCTATTTCCACATTTTATGTACTCTCAAAGGAGAAGAGCAAATTCCAACCGCAATATCGTGTTGTGTTTGTAGATATTTCTTACCAGCTGTGGGCCAGATCCTGCAGCCAGCCCAGGGGCAATTTGTGCAAGTTAGAGGGGAAAAGTCTTATTTCGGGTGTTTCGGGTATGCTGCGTTCAGTGCAGAGCTCGGTGTAACTGAGCTGTGATACTGCGAGTGTGCTTCACACCCCTGTCAGTGCCTTCGCTGAGTTTAAAGGGGACTGTTCTTCCACGTAAAGGTATTTGTGTCTGTAAGGGTGGATTGTTGGGCAGATCAGGAATTTGTTCTCAGGTCCGGTGGGGTTAGTTCAAAAAATCTGAGCGGACGGACAGGCAGGTGGACAGCGCGGTCAGCCAAACAGCAGTGCGGGACGGAAAAGTCCTGCGGAGTTCGGCTGCCAAAAGAGACTGTCCCCGGGCAGCGGGGTGTCCCACGGGGGCTGGAGAGCAGTCAGCACCGAGAGAAAAGCTAACGCAGATCTCCTCCCTGCCCTACGGGATACACTCAGGGCATCCCTGCGCCCTCCGCGACATCCTCTGGGGCACCCCCGCACCTCCCGGCGCAGCCTCCGGGGCATTCCCGCATCCGTCTACCTCCGGGACAACCTCCCGGCCATCCACGTAGCCCCTGGGACAGCCTCCCGGGGGTTCCCGTCACATTCCCCAGAACATCCCCGCATCCTCCGGGACAGCTTCCCGGACGCTCCCGCTCCCCCCATAAGGGCTCGGCAGCGCTTTCCCAGCGGGGTGCGGCCGGTCCG